>CAUYPK010092309.1:0-30025 GCA_963574355.1 Loris lydekkerianus | reverse complement strand
ATATATATATATATATATATATATATATATATATATATATATATATATATATATATATTGAGCAGGTAGCCACAGTAGGAATGCCATGGCCCCATTTTTAGAGAACTGAAACTCATAGGTAGGAAATGACTTGGTCAAAGTTGTGAAGTGTGTAGGTGATGGGGGATGGATCTGAAACCCTGGTGCCACTTTCTACTTATCTTGGAGCCTCTGAATTTTAGGAGTAAGAATACCCTCCACATTCAAAGGCCTGTGAGAAGGGGACTATTCATGTAGCTCTGAAGAGAGACATTTCATTATGTATCGATTCTGCTCAATTCTTAGGGCCACCAGGACTAGGAAACCACTGCTAACTGGTATCTTCAAAAGGGGGGCGCTTGGCAGGGCCTCTGTAGTGCATGGCCCAGGGACACCATTCATGAGGAATGCACTAGGAACAGTGCAGAGCTGTGGCACTGGAATGACAACTAGCCTATATCAGACTCTGAGGGGGACAGAGCTGTTTCTGGGGCTCCTTGCTGTGTGGAGGAAGAAACAATTTGATCGGCCCATGGGGACTCTAACTGACTCTCGTGCTTAGACAGGATTTGGTAGTCTTAAAGGGGTTTTATATCAAGTATTTCACCCTTCCAGTCATGCTGTGAGCAGAGCTTATTATCTTCATTTTCTCCAAAAATGAAAAGTAAGAATCAGAGAGGTTGGCTGGCTCTCCTTAAGCCCACAGCCTTTAAGGCATGGGCCAGAGTTTATACGCAAGGGTTCAGGCTTCTGGAAGCTCTTCCCACAATCTGGGTAAGTATTGAGTTTGTGGATACCAAGGACAGAGGTGTGGACAATGAAGATTTCTTACACAGAAGTGAAGAGGAAAATTCATCCATATGTATATTAATATATTTACTCATCTAATATTTATCCAGCAAATATTAACTAGAGGCTTCTGTTGTACCAGACGGGGCACTGGGTTTCTCATTTAAAATGCCAGTCAATCAAGTAAGATGTCAGATTTGTCTTTTAGTTTTCCTAGTCACAGAGACAAACTTTTAGTCAGATGATCAGAGCCTTGTTTAAGAATGAGTTCAACATTTGTTTTAAAGGAAAGATTTTCTTCCAATTTTTCAACATCTTTTCTATTCAAACTGGAGAGGCTCTCTGCATAGTGATTAAGAGTACAGACCACAGAGTCTGAACCTAAATTGTCTGGCTTCAACTCTCAACTACACTACTTCCCAGCTGTGTGACCCTAGAAAGGTTACTCACCCTCTCTGTGCCTCTGGGTTTTTTAAATAAGTAAAATGGGGATAATATCAACACTCACCTTATAGGGTTACGGGGAAGACTAATGAGCCTAGCTCATGGTAAGTGCCATGTAAGTCTTTGTCATTATTACCATTATTGTTCTTGTGATGAGAAAGTAGGAAAGAAATAACAAAACCCTCAGGATAAACTTAGGGAAGTGGGAAGTGGAGCGAGTTAGACAGAATCAGACAAACCTTATTCAAGTAGCTGCAAGTGCCCTTCCCTCAGCCACAAGCAGTAGCAGATGTCTTACATGGGTCCTGCTCTTTGTTCTTTGGTCACTGAAGATAAAACCCATCTGTTAAGAGAGAGACACCTCAGAAAGGGCTGCTCAAAGCAGGCAGGGCGCGGGAGTATAGAACAGCGTGGCTGGAAGACTTGCTCCTGTCTCATCCCACCTCACCTTAGGGTTTCCTGACAGGCAGAAGGAATCACCTGCTCCTATGCGTCCCCTGTCACTGTGTAACCTGTGTTACAGCCAGCTCGTCTAGTGGCCGGGGCGTCCCCTGACGTAGAGGCTGTGTCCAGTTCCTCTCTCTGCCTTCACCTTCTCCACAGCACTTGAAAAACATTTGTGGCATAAATAAATAAATGGACAAGGTGGAGGGTCTATCGCACAAGTCTGAACTAGGGTGTGGTGCGGGGGTCCCTGGCTGAGACACAGAACAGCTCAGCCACCCCCAGAGCTTACTGCCCATCGGACTTGGTGCTGAGCCTGTCTCACCCTCTGGACCTCAGTTTCCCCACTTCTGACATCCCATGGCCCTAAGGCTGCTTCGAATGACTTTCTGCTTTCCTCTACCAGTGCGTATCCATGTCCCCCCTTTGTACACACATGAGTGTCATCTGAAGGAGACCAGGACTCTCTTTTGAAGTCATCATGTCTCTGCTCTTCCAAAGAGAGTGCTTCCTCCAAGCTGCCAGCAGCTCCCCAACCTCTGAATGCACCAACCCTTAGCTTCAGGGAGTTTCTCTCCCCAAATCCATTATTTTTCCCTGAGCTCCACCTCTGACCCAAGTGACAGAGGCAGAGGGGATTGAATAGAGCAGGGGTTCCCCAAATTGGCTGCACGTCAGAACCACCAGGAGCATATGCACAAAAGTACAGAAAGCTGAGCACACCCTAATCCAACTTTTTGTCATATGCCTGAAGAAATTCTTTTCCTGTATTATTTCTCTTTTCTAAAAAAAAAAAAAATGTTTTTAATTGATGCATAATAGATGTGCATAGTTTGGGGGTATGTGTGATAACTTAACACATTCATGTAATTTATAAAGATCAAATCAGTGTACTTAATATACCAATCATCTTAAATATTTGTCTTGTCTTTATGCTGGACACGTTCAAATTGTTTTTTTTCTAGCTATTTTAGAAAGTGTCTGTGGCCTATGCAGCCCCACGTGAACCCTCCCGCCTCCACGTCCTTCTCCTCCTCTCCTCCTGAGACAAAGGACACAAAGGGCCTAGTTAGCCCAACCCCCAAACTTTCCTTCCAAAGGATCCTAACTTGGCAAAGCCCTCTGGGAAATCTGTAGAATTTTCCCAGCCTCTGTGGTCCCATACAAAAGGGGTCTCTAACTGCCCCTGGACACATACGACATCTTTGCCCTGCCCAGGAAGGTTGCTGTCCCTTTCAATACACCTGGCCTGAACCTCTCCACTCTCAGTCTCATCTCTGGGTGCCGCTGCGACACCTTTCAGAAAGTACGGGAGATTACTGTAAAGAATACTCACCCTATTGAAGTATTGCACAGGAGGCCTCATTTCTTCTATCAAACCACATACTTGTACTTATTAATCAATCTCTCTTCATCCCCCCATCCCTCATACCCTTCCTGGCCTCTAGTAACCACCAATGCACTTTCTATCTTCATGAGATCCACTCTTGCAGATACCATGTATGAGTGAGAACATACATCTGTCTTTCTGTGTGTGGCTTATTTCACGTAACATAATGACCTCCAAGACCATCCATGTTGCTGCCAATGACATGATGTCCCTTTTCAAAGGCTGAATAGTATTCCATTGTGTACACAGACCAGGTGTTCTTTATTCAGCCTTTGGTTGGCACTTAGGTTGATTCTGTATTTTGGCTATTCTGAATAGCAGGAGTGCAGATGGCTTTTTATTAAGTCCTTTGGATGATACCTATCAGCTGGACAATGGGTCACCAGTTGCTACTGGGGACTCATTGGACCACAGTATTCCTAACATTTTAGCATTCGTGGTGGCGGCTTCTTTTTTTTTGGCGGGGAGAGGGGGTTTCAGGTATATGGGGCTGGCACCCTACTCTTATGAGCCACAGGTGCCGCCCAAGGTGGCAGCTTCTTCATCCCAGCTGTTCTAGGACAGGGTAGAAGACACTCTCCCTTCTCTCCCATATCACCCTTTCAGAGTTTACCAAGACACAGTAACTGTATTTTGTACTCAGAGATGTGGCCCAACCATTCTTCAGGGGGAGCAGATGAAAAAACCTTGAATTATTCACAAATGACACATTTTGTGTCACATAAAACCTTTCCTCTTCATGCTGGGGGCTATCAGGTTGCAGAGGGCTGAGTCTTCACTATGCCTAGTGAGAAGTAATTCAAGTTTCCCAACAAAGACGTATCTCCTGCTATAGCCCACGGATGTACCTACAGGAGAAATTTATGGGAGGTTTAGAAAAACAAAAGGTGTTTGTGAGAAATACACCAACCCCCCCCCCAATGATAATGCCTTCAGGATGTTGAGGATGAGTTTGTTTTGCTGGGGGAGGGGAAAAGAGGAATTTGACACTACTCAAAAAGAGGTAGTTTGAATTTGAACATTAGTGACTCCTTGGAAGGTAAGGCTGGCAAGCACTTGGCAGGGAGAGCACTGAGTTGAGGACAGTAAAGCTGAGCAGGCGTTCTAGCTCTTCAAGAAGTTTGCTGGAAGGTACTGGGCAAGTTCCTTGGCGTTGTCAGTCCTCGATGGTCCCATCCGTAAGTCTCCCCTGAATGAAGTCTAGGGGCAGCATCAGTGCAGGCAGAACAGCCCTGACCTATCTTGTGCCTTCATCTGCTTGGCAGCCTCCACTCAGAACAGTGTCCTTGCACATCACTTTCATGGGGACAGTGCGCATTCTCGGTTCAGAGCCAGCATTTGGTAGCTCCTCTTGGGTTCTCAACCAAAGGCTTCTTGAAAGCTTATCAGGTATCGCAGTCCACCAGCAGAATGTGGACTCAAGCTCCCCGTGGCCTGTCATCCACAGACAGGGTGCTTCTCACACACAGCAAAGCACAGACGGAGAGCACCGGCTTCTGCTCCCTCTCCCCTGCAACCAGACACAACAAACAGAAAGCCATCCATACACCAGTCCTTCAACCAAATGCTATCCTAAAAGTTACCTTCCACAGGGAATAGTTCTTTGTTTTTCTGATTGGTGGCAAGGGATGAATGGTATTGAGAGGACCTTCCCAGGACATCCTCTCGTGGGGGGCAGTAACAGGTCAAAATGAGTCTCCTGCAGGGCTCGACCATGGGACATGAGAGCTGGGTCCAGCCATTCATTCAGAAGCACCTGGGCCTGGCTCATGTGCAGGAACCACCTCAAACTTCTCAGTTTCCATTGTAACCTGGCACCCAGTGGCCCCCACGGCAAGCACAGCCAGGCTGCCTTCACAGTGCAGCCACCATGCCCGAAAGAAGCTCCCGCACCTTCCTGTCTCAGAACCCTCTCTCTCTCTACCCCTTCCTCTCTCTGCCCTCTCTGCCCCTGGGATTATATGTGCAGGGAAGGTAGAAAGGACAGAAGCATCATCAATTATTAACAGAGAAATTGGCTTTATCTATTTTACTCTAATATCAGCACAGAAAAGGAGAGCTCAAGCACTACCTTTCTAGGAAGCCAGGAGCGGTTCTCCTGGAAGCACTCATTTTATTATTGAATAAACATTTGGGCTGTTTTGAAGTTGGCACGAACTGCAGGAAGACTACTCAGCTTGGTGGAATCTGTTCATTTCTTTCCCTTTAATTGATCCACGGGTGACACCAGACTCCTGTGTTTATATTCCTTTTTGTTCAGTGTGAAGAATAAATAATAGATTGTGATTCTCTGATTGAAGTTAAGACCTGAGGAGGAGGAAAACGTGTGGGTCAGTTCTGCCGAGACCTGTAAGGAGGGAAAGATTCCAGATGCTGCTCAGACCTCGAAGAAGTGACCTTTTGCTATGAATTAATCATTTAGAGATCAGATTTCTCATGTGCTTTACTCACAGGAGGAATTGATTAGAGGCTGAAATTAATTACAAACCAGGATTAACCATTTGCTTTTATACCATGGTTAAATTTTATTATTTAGCTGTAGCTGCCTTAATGACTTTATGCCAAGGTTTCTCTTTACTGTACTGCTAATTCCAGGAAATTCCCTGCAGTCAACGGACACGTCTGCCCATTCAGTCACTCAAGAAAATGTGAAGCCTGAAAGGCAATAAACAGAACACTGGGCTGGATTAGCAGAGCCTGGCCTGAGCAGAAAATGTTTAATTCTTCATCAGAAATGGATTGGATCACTTCAGAGGTCTGAGGGCAGAGGCCAGAGCAACTCCACTGAGGGTTGTTCACAGCTGCCGAAAGGGAAAGTGCTCAGGGGGTTAGTGCGCAGCGGATTGAACCTGAAGCAACCAGGCCAGGAGATCACCCAAAGTGGATGCAGTTTTTTGGCTGTCTTACTGCTGATGTGGGGCATCCAATCAGGAGACAGCGACAGTTTTCTGCACTCTGCACTGGATAAATACCGTTTGGAATACTCTGGGGTGTTCTGTGGGCCACCCTTCTAGGGCAGGGGAGGCCAGACCATAGCAGGTCTGAGAAAGCGCTGCTGAGCCTATCAGAGAGTGCAAGTTCTGTGGGAAAGCTGGGTCAATTTCTATCCAAAAGGAGCTCCTGGTTTGTGCGTAAGTTGCCCTAAGAAAATGTAGTCATTTACATTTACATTCCACATTTACTAAGTTTCACATATACCCTTGTAAGATGCACCAGGAAGGCTATGTTAACCAGTGTGATGAAAATGTGTCAAAGGGTCTATGAAACTAGTGTATGGTGCCCCATGATCACATTAATGTACACAGCTATGATTTAATAAAAATAATAATAATAATAAAAAAGAAAATGTAGTCAAAGCTCAGTAGCACAAGGGAAAGTGCAGGAGCCATTCAGCGGGGAGTGCTGGCTGCCACCTATGCTGGCAGGGCTGCCAGGCCTGCTTTGTGGGGAAGGGACTTTGGTAATGGCGCCCTCCTCTGACTTCCCACAGCACGTTGTCCCCTCCTCTGCTAGAGTGCTCAGCATGCCGGGCTGAGGCTGTCTGTTTATGTGTCTGTCTCTCCAATTAGCCCTCAAGCCTGACAGGGCAAGGGGCATGCTTTGTTCATCTCCCTCTTCCCAGGGCCAGACACAGTCTCCACACAGAGAAGAGTCTCAGGAAAGCTTTGCTGAACCAAACGGGAGAAAGCAAAGCTTCTTCTGAAAGAGCAGCACTTTGGTTTTCTCTATAAAGAAGGAGGTGATTTACTCCGCCCAGAGTGGTGGGGGTCGGAGATGTCTGTGTCATCTCCCCAACTGGGCTGTGAGCTTCTCGCAGGAGGACTGTGTCCCTTTTGTCTCTGCATTCTCTAAGCACCCATCCTTGTGCCTGCCTGCCCAGGTCAGGAACTTACCAGCATGGAGGACGGAGCTGGTGGGAATCCCTCCTTTTCCCACAAATTCATAGAATCATGGATAAAGCATATCTCTAAACTGCCTTTAATACTTGGTAAACACCTCAGAGATTATTTGCTTATTATGAGGGGGAAAAATATAACTTCACAACAGAGGGATCAGGCTGTTATCACCTTCCCTGAGACATCGATCGTAGCATCCCTAATAATGAGACAATCAGACCTCATGTGCTTCCTAATGCAGTACAACGGTAAATACACAGCATCCCCTTTGAAATAGTCTCATAAAACGTCAAGCCATTGAACCTGATTTTCAATTTATAGAAAACATGGGGATAGGAGTTAAAGAATCACAAGGAAATAATCAGACGATAGTTCTAGATTAAATGGAGTAAAAGGCATAAAATATGCAGAGTATAATTCTTAATTGAATCCTTTTTTTTTTTTTTTTTTAAGAAAAATCAGCTATAAAATGTAGTTTGGAAACAATTTGTAAAATTTGAATCCTGCTTGATAATAGGGTTATTTTCTGAAGTATGATAATGGTATTATGGTTGTACAGGAGAATGTTCTTATTTTTAGGGAAATAAAAACTGATATAATGGGAAGCAAGATGCCATTGTGACTGTAACTTCTTTGGAAATGTTTCAGAAATCTAATAGATGAAGTAAAAGTGACAAGAAGAAAACACTTTTAAATATAGGGTATGAATATTTGGGTATTTATTATACTATTCTGCTTTTCTAAAAAAAATTCTTAAAAGTAAACAAATAAAATATATTGCCAAATTCCAAGGGGGGAAAATACATGGAACTCTCTAGGCATGACAAATACAGAGAAATAATACAGCCAGATCAATGTGTATAAGTTAATCCTGCAACAGCTCTTACGCTGATACAGGTCCTAGGGGTGGGCATTGCATCTCAGAAAGAGAGAAGAGACATGTTAGGAAGACATGTGAGGCAGGGGAGTTTGAACTAACATGTGTGCATAAATGCCAGAGCCTGTAAATATCCCTCTTCCTCATAGATTAGAAAGAACTCAGTCACCCAAGAGAAAGAGTGAGGAAGCTTAATTAATATCCCTCCAAGCCTTGGATGGACCCATTAGGAAATGTCGTCCATGAGAAATTCTGTACTTCCTGTGGATAGGGGGTCAGAATTTACACTGCTTGCATAGGACAGGAACCACTAGTCAAAGAAAAAAAAAAAAAAAAAAAAAACTTACCAAGCCAAGTAAAGATTCTTTCACAAACCAGAACACATTGTCCTCTAACATTATAAACAATATATATATCCTCACCCTAAAATAAAAATTATAAATTATTTAAGAAAATAAACCTTCATGACAGAGAAACAGCAGACACAACAGAACTAGTACTCTAAAATCTTGGAATAATAAAACAATCAAAAAGAAATTGTAAAGCATATGTGTTTAAAATAATTAAAGTTATAAAAATAAGCCATATTGAAAGGACAGGACAATGTGAAATAAGAATTGAAAAAGAAAACTGGTTCTTCTCAAAATGAAACATGTAGTTATTAAATTGAAAAATTTAGCTAATGAGATAGAATATGAGACACTGCTAAAGAAATAAAGAGTGCACTAGGAAATAGAGGTAAGGAACTCTCCAGAATGCAAGATGGAGATATAAAGAATTTGAAAGTATCATTATGAAATTGAGACTGGAATAAGCAGAGCCAACATACCCAATAGGAGATGATGGGAGAGCAATATTTCAAGTGATGAAAGCCAATGATTGAAAGACGATACAAGCCTTCAGATGGAAGAATCACACTGTGTATTGAGCAGAATTTATAAAAACAAATTTACCCTTAAACATATTATGATGATTCTTTAGGACACTGAAGAGAAAGAAGAAATATTGAAAGCTTCCAGAGAGAAAAAAAGAAATATTACCCTCAAAGAAAGGACAATAGACTGAATATAGACTTTCCAACTACAAAATAAATAAATAAATAAAAATAAAAACATGCTAAAAGACAGAAGAATATCTTCAATGTACTCAGGGAAAAAATTACTGACTCTGAATTTCATATTCAAATTATCATTTAGAAGTAGAGCAAGTAAGAACATTGTTGAGCAAATAAAGCCTCAATAAAATTAGCAAGTCAAACCCAGCAATATATAAAAATAACATTACATCATGACCATGTGGGGCTTATCTCAGGAATGGAAGGATGGTTCAGTACTCAAAAATTGGTAAACATAATTCACCATATTAACTAAATGGAGAGGAAAATAATATGATCACCTCAGTAAGTTCAGAAAAAACATTTAGAAATTTCAACACCTAATCATCATTAAAAAACAAATAAAAATCTCCCCAAACCTCATGATATTGTGAATAGAGAGAAATTCCTCAATCTGAGAAAGGCTGAACATTCAGAACTGACAACAAATACCATCCATACTTAGTGGTGAAATACTGAATGCTTTCCCCTAAGATCAGGAGCAAAACAATGAAGTTTATTCTCATCATTGTTATTCAGTATTGCCCAGGAGGTCCTACATAGTGTAAAATAGCAAGAAAGAGAAACAAAAGCAGAAAGAATAGAAAAGCAAGACTTTTTATCCACAGACAATATAATCATGAAAGCAAAAATTTCTAAGACATATAAAAAATGGAATAAAACTAATAAATTAACTTAGCAAAGTCACAGATATAGGATCAACATGCACAATTCTAGCAAGATAATACATATATAAAGTTACAACAAACAACTGAAAAACGAAAATCTTAAAAGAACCATTCACAATATCTATGTGTTTATGACTTAATAAAAAATACTTAGGAATAAATTTAATAAAGAACTATGCCAATTCTTCATGTTGCAATTACAAAACGTTTCAGAGAGAAATTAAAGAAAATTTTAATAGCAGTGGAAATATGCCATGTTAAATAATATATTAGAAGATTCATGCTATTAAAATATTGTTTCTTTTTTTTTTCAAATTTGATCTATAGAGCCAACACTAAACTAGTAAATATCTCAGCAGACCTTTTTTTATTGGTACAATTTTTCTTTTTTCTTTTCTTTCTTCTTTCCCCTCTTCCCTCCCTTCTTCCTTCTCCTCCTCTCCTCTCCTCTCCTCTCCTCTCCTCTCCTCTCCTCTCCTCTCCTCTCCTCTCCTCTCCTCTCCTCTCCTCTCCTCTTTTCTTTCTTTTCTTGTCTCTTCTTACTGACTATCTAAATGGGGGTTTTGGTAGAATTTAACAAACTTATTCTAAAACATATATGGAAGTGCAAAGGACCTAGAAGAGTCAACTACTTATTTTTTCATCTAATGTTTATTTATTGAGCACATGCTGAGTGCCAAGCTGTTCCATACCCTGGACATAAAACATTAAGACAAAGACATAGATACTTACTTAAAGACCTACTAAAGGACGAATTAAAGCAAGGAAATTAAATTGAGAAAGAAGAAGCGGGGTGCGAGAAGGAATGAGGGGCAAGAAGCTGGGAAACTTTTAAGTACAGGCAATTCAAAGTAATATCAAATGAAAACTAGTTGTGTTTAATCCACATGTCAGATGCTACACTGGGCAGGTCCGGAAATAGATGGGTCAGACTCCAGGACGGAAGCTTACAAAGGCCTTCTGGGCTAGTAGAGGAGGCAAACAGAGAAGTCCAGAAAGGTGCCCTGTTTGGAATCTACATAAGGTACACAGAATGCATAGGAGAAGAGGGTCTGTGCCCCTGAGAGGGTACATTCAGGAACAATTGCATGGAGGTCAGTACACTTAGGGAACCATAAATCGTTTGCATATACCTGGAGCATCAGGTTTGATGGTGATGGTGGCAGGACAAGAAATGGGTTTCCCGTGTGAGGATAAGGCATTTGGACTTTACCCCTTAACCTGAAAAAAGACTATCTTGGCTGCCTGCTTTGTGAATTTGAGATGAGGGTGGTGACTAGTATTTCAAATTCTAGAATTCAAAATAACAACTAACATTCACACGTTGCTTTGCAGTTTACAAAGCACTATATGCATAGTGCCTTAACTGATCTTTACAGCAACCCTGTGGTTGATGGAGTCCCCTCTTCACACTAAATAAGCAGGGAATCAACAAAGTTAGAGAATTTGGTCAAGGCCACGTTGTTTGTAAGTAGACAATTTGGCCTAGATGCTAGCATTTTGGCTCCCAGGGCAATGCACCATCCCTGTATTGCTGTCCCCTCCAGCACAGACTTGCTCCAGGAACATGACAGGCTGAAATAGTAAGAAAGTGTGAAATTCTGTTTCCATTTTGAAGATGTTCATTGCTGAAGAATCCATAATCTCTTTAGTGGAACTTTGTCTTCCCCTACATCTAATGAAAATGAGGACTGTTTTGGTAAAAGTTTGTTTCCTCTTTGATTTTTCACTAACAAGCGACTATCTTGATCAGGATCCTCCTTCTCACATCCCTCACTATCCCTCTGATTGCAGAGAAAACAGAGGGCAGATGCTTTGAAGTGGATAGTTTCTTGCTATGTCATCATCCTCTTGCCCTTTAATCTGCACATTACTTTTTCTGACTCATTAGGCACTCTTTCCTCTTGTCGTTTTTTCTAAGTTTGGGATTTGACATGTTCTTTCTTCGAGCAATTTCTGTCCATCAATCAATCAAATATTTCTGAAACACCTACACTCTGCTTAGTACTTGACATTCTTAAAAGCAGCAATTGCCTGGGTGTTAAGTGGCAGTAAGTTTTAGAAAAGTGATAGCAGACACACCACCACATGCTCTACATCAATTTCAAGTAGACTGAGTGGGTGAACACCTCCTGTCAAATCAGGACTCCTAAATTGGACAAAGTTGCTTCATGCGTAAATGGACAGCAATTCATGCTGTATGATTTTCCTACTGCATAATCAAGAGATCACAGTCATTTCTACTTGTAAACTGACATTCTTCTAATTTCTAACAAAGCTTGGAAGTATTTCATGTTGCAGAAAAATCAATCCTCTCTCCCTCCTGTCATCTATACCACTTTTTCCCCCCTTAGCTTCCCTATTTAGAGTAAGGATGGACACTACCCTTTCCCAATCCAAGAGCTTTACAATCCTGATTGTCTTTTTTCCTTATTTTATCCTATTATTTCCTTACTCTCTGCTTCTCTCGCTTCCTCATTCCTTCCACTCCTCCCTCTTTCTTTTTATTTGGTTTATTCATTTGTCACACACTAATCAGGCACTATGTCCCAGGTACTAAGGGTACAGAGGGGAATCAGACAGGACCCCTCCCTTTAATTTGCTCCCAGTCTATAGGACAAACAAACAAGTAAACACACAGTGATTGTGGGAAGCAGAAGGAGCTGGTGGAGAGTTCAGTAAGGATCAAGGGAGAGATGTGGGCCCAGGTCCCCACATATTGGGACACATTCCATTGATGACTCTGAGGAAGAGCAAGCACTACAGTCATCAAGTCATCAACAACATTCTGGCCTATTTCTTTCTGCCTTTCCTTTCCTTTTCTTTTATTGTCATTATTATTTTTCTTTGAGATAGGGTCTAATTCTGTTACCAAGGCTGTAGTGTAATTATGTGATCACAGCTCACGGCAGCCTCAAAGTTCTGGGCTGACACGACCCTCCCACCTCCGCCCACAGAGTAGCTGGGACTATAGGTGCATGCCACTGCACCTGGCTTTTTTGCTTTTATTTCAACAAGCATTTACTAGCATGTCCCCTAATCACCAAGTAAAGGGCACAGCAATAACTTCTGTGGGAGCAGCCAAGGTGAATAAGGCAGAGTTCTTCCCTCTTGGGGTTCACAGTCTGTTGAGGGAGACTTGCAGGGACCCAAACAACTGAAACCCTGGTAGACTCTGGGAAGGGCCGTCAAAGGAGGTACAAACTATCAATGTGCCAGGAACCCAGGAAAAGCAGAGGTTCATTCCTGCTGGAGGGATATGAGAAGTGTTTAGTCCAAAAGATGTTTCAGCTTTCTCTGATATTGAGCTATGTTTTTCCAGAATTCAGCAAAGACTTGAAGGACTGGAAAAGCACATTTGAGAAAGCCTCTGTTGGTCACTTTAGTGCCACACTGTTCTTCACTTTGTCTCTGGCTGCCACTTGCACACTGTAGCCTACACACAGAAGTCAGCTAAACTGTGGGACTTGAGAGAGGTTGACGATCTTCCCTGATGGCCTTCCAGCTTGTTAAGGCGGTTACTCCACAATAGGGAATAGAAGAGCTGGATCCTTGTACAATTTGTTGTCAGGCTTCTGCTCAGAGGTCACATCCATCAGAGGGTGCTATGCTTACCTTACTATTTCATCTTGCTTGAAGGATAGTCCTTTTTTTTTTTCTTTTTTTTTTTTCCTAAAGTAAACTACTTTGACAACTGACATTAAAGACCCCTTTGTCTCTCTTGGATAGCTTCCATCTTATGGTATTTTCTTGTGTGTTTCTTTCCCCTACAGCATGAATTGCCACTGAGGCATTGCTCTTTCTTTGTGGTTCTAAATACAAGAAATGCACTTCCCAAAAAAGTACAAAATACACTGTAGATGACCAAAGATACACCTAGTGTTTACATTATAAAGGCAGGGAGACTTTTTCTGTACATCATTGAAACAGAAACAAATTGGGGTAGGTCGTTTTTTGTTGTTGTTGTTGTTTGTTTGTTTGTTTTTACTTTTTATTTTAAAATAATAAAATCACACATCCTAGGTTCTTCCCTTAGAACAAGAGAGTATACATACCCACTCCTACATCCACTGATCAAATGCTGTACAGATGTGAGATCCAGTTATCAGAACCCAGAGAAGAGACCCTCTTGTTCTCTCCTTGCTGTGGTGCTCAGCCTATATTTCAGTTCGACACCCTTTGACATCTCAAGTTGGTAAGCCGCGGTCCTTTTCTCACATAATTGCAAATGGGAATAATCTTCCCCAAAAGTACAAAATACAGATGTAGATGACCAAAGATACATTAAAAAGGCGGGGAGAAAAAAATACAAGAGACAGACTGGGAGCCACCCTTCACTGTGGCTAACCTGTGCAGGGGCTGGGGAGCATGGAGGTGAAAGCTTGTTCCAGGGAGAATCCTTACGATGGAACATGTCACTGTGGTGCTCATCTGTGAAGTGGCACCTATTGATTTCTTAGTTTCTTGTCATTGTCTTATTCCTTAGTTGGACCCCAGTGACAGATGCTTTTCTTGGTCAGATGTAATAACACTCTATTTGGCATGGCAATAGGCAACTGTCATGGTGAGAAATAGTATGGCACAGCTGTCCACAGATGGATTTTGGAGTCCCACAGAACTGGGCTCAAATTTAGCTCTATCCTTTGCTGGCTGTGTGAGCTTGGGTAAGTTACTTGACCTTTCTGTGACTCAGTTTCCTCATCCATCTGATTGGGATATTAATATCTGCCTTAGGCAGCAGTTGGTGAATTCACTGAGATATATGTACAAACTTGGTAGCAGAGTGCTGCCTACCACGCAGTACCAGGTATATGCAAGCCGGTATCGCCATTATCAGTCAAGACTCAGGGTGGGTCTGTCTGAGTTTTTGCTCACTCAGTTCTCCTTGCCTGGAGACAGCCAAGAGACCTTTTCTGGGCTGTGAATGCAACTTTTTATGATGCACATTGCTCTTCCTGGTCCACATATCTCTCATCTACTCTCACAATTTCAATTTCTATGCATATGCTGGTGATTCTCAGATCTTTGTTTGCTGTCTACACCTCTCTCCTGAGCACCCAGACCCATACACCCAGCCATCTTCTCATCTTAACTCATATGTCCCTTAAGCAACTCAAATTTATGTCTCCACAATTGAGTCCTTCTCAAGGAATTTCCCACTAGGGGAAACTTCACGTTTTACTGAATCAATTAAGGGAAACTTCAAAGACAAAGTGGCATATGAGTTGAGCCTTCAAATGAGGGTCTAATTTAATTTTAATTTAGACACGGTAAGAGGGTAGGGAAACCATTCAAGTGTAAGACAGGTGCATGGAGGCACAAAGCTTCAGGGTGCACAGTGGAGAGCCAGGTTTGGTTACATATCTTCAAGGCCTCCTTCTTAATGTTCTGTTTCACTCCTTAGTAAGTACCCAGCTTCTGATGACTCTCTATACATCTGGATGTCTGAAAGCTGCAGAATATTTTAGATCAGTGCTGGGACATCTGGGCCTAGACTGGAATGAGCTAGTTCCTCAGCAACTATGGTTCATGATCTGAGGACCTCATGAACAGCTCCATGATAAACCATGGGCCACACTGTCATCATGATCCTGCCTGATCTGATGGCATCAAGATGAGTAGAAAGGCCTTGTCTCCATTGAGAGCCCTTGAATGCTGCTGATTGTTATCAGGGACCTTGGAATCAATGAATGACGTGCAATACCACCCACTAACAACACTCGATAACCCTTGCTGATGTAAGAACTCCGTTTTGGAAGAACTAAAAATAGAAATTGGGCTCTATTTCAATGAAAGCACTTCATCTATTGAGTGAAGAAAAGTAACCACAATCGTTTACTGGTTGCTAAATAAGTATCAAAGCTACCTAGTTCCCAACAGTCTCTTTATAGTCTCAGGCACAATAGCAAACCATTGATCCTAACAGTACATTCATAAGCCAGTTGCAAACATTTTTAACTGTTTTAATTCAATCACATCACCTGTTATTTTGCAAGGATCTGATTTGGGACCTGCCTGCAACTCACTGCTGTCCAGTTGTTGGTCAGACAGACTGGTGATGTTTTTGGGAACATTGATGTTACACATATAGATAAGATGTAGAGTCCAAGAAAGTTCATGGCATTTCTTCCCAGAGGAAAAGACTGGTCCTTTACACAACAAATCACTCCAATCCTCCCCCTGTGTCTTCAGTACCAGTGATCCCCAGAGCATAGTTAGGTTGGTTAGTTGCCCCAGGGGGCTGTAAGCTCTCTTCCATTGAAGAATGTAAGCTTAGGCTGAATAACACATGGTAACTTCCTTAGGAGGGGACCTGAGCCTCTGAACTTTTAAAGGGTGTGACTTTTTGTTTCCTAAGACTGTGCAATCCTATGAACACATTTGCTACTAAAAATCAATTGTATACTTATGAAAATCTTAAAATTATACTCCTAGGCAGCAAAGATGGTATGCCTCCTCTAAACAGAGCCACTTGTATAGTGATTTTTAGTTTGTTTTTGTTCAAGTCCAGACACAAATTGAAACAGGGCTTCTAGAAGCCAGTTTAGTGTTTGTAGATTTACTTCTGACAGCAATTAGACAATTACATAACTTTCTTGTTCACTCCTAATCCTCCCTGTAGCCTTTTGGGAATACCAACCCAAAATCTATTTACCAGCCCTACTCCTCAGTGGGCCTGTCCAAAAATTGTTTGGACTATGGGAATCCTGCTCAGCCGCCCCAGCTTTTTAGTCACTGCTTGGAATTGGCAAGAGCCTTGGGAAGAAAAGTGGTGCCAAATTTCAGGCTCGCCTCTCTGAATCTGCCTTCTCTTTGACATCTTGGTCTCTTAAGTCCTTGCTGCATTGGTATTTCCTAAATGTCTTCAGATTTATTTTTTTCCAAATTTTGTTCATTTGTTCCATTTGTTCTCAGCAGAAACGTCGGTCTATGACAAGGTATTCTGGCATCATCAGAAGTAAACATCCTTCTGTTTCCTTGGTCGTAATTCTAATAATTGTTGATAATTTGAGACACCAGAAGTCTTCAGGTCATCTTGTATATTTTCTGCCGGAGATGAGGGATCAACTATTTTTCCAGGAGCCCTGACATGTTTCAATGGGAAAGAGTATTTCAAGACCCCGAGCCGGACATTTGGAATGTTCATTATTACTGACTTGCGTTGTTTCTTTGCCTTTTCAGTGGACAGAGCAAGGAAATATGCACCTTCTGAAAAGTTAAAACTAAGAAGTTGATACTGAAATTTCCAATTAATGAGAATGATTATAATGCATTTTACTACTGTCTTTTATTTTATAATGATATCTCTTTTCTCTTATGCTGAAAATCATTTTTCCAAATAGCATTTGCTGTTTTCTAATATATGGATATGTATAATACATACATATAATTTTTTTATTCTAATATATGCATGTGTTAAAATAATAATACCATCATAACTACTAACAAAAGACTGAATGTAATTTAATATTTCTTTCTGTTTGCCTTCAGTATTTATGCCACTGGGGAATGCAGTCAAAATACTGTGTTTCAAAAATCTTCAAATTATTCTGTTCTGTATGATTATGCCATCAACTTGATATACAGATAGATTTATTTATTTGAATTTGTTTTCAACTTCAAGGGATTGATTTTTTTCTCTGATTTAATTTTTCTTTTAAATTATATGAAATATTAAGTGGTTCTAAATCCAAAAGTATAAAACAAAAGATTCTGAGATTTAGCTTCCATCTCTGCCTCCTCTCCCCATTCTCTAGTCTCTCTCTCTCTCTCTTTTACCTTTGGGCAACGCCTTTTTGTTACATTTTCATTTATTCTTTCACTATTCAATCCTGAAAAAAAAGTGTATATATATATATATATATATATATATATATATGTGTGTGTGTGTGTGTGTGTGTGTGTGTGTGTGTAGACACACATATCTATCTATCTATCTATTTATCTATACATAAAGAGAGAAATAGAGAAAGAGAGAAATCATCATGTCTGGGACAAAACCTAGATTCCACCCTTGGGGCTTCTTTTTTCCTCACCTTACAAATTCCATCCATCAAAAAGTCCTAGGGCTACCTCCAAAGTACATCTCAAGTCCTAGTAGAGCTGTCTTCATCTCTCACCTGCATGGCAGCAATGGCCCCCAGCTGTTCTCACTCCTACGCTCCTGAGCCTCCCATCAGGCTCTCTCTGGGGCAGCCAGAGGGAACTCTTCCAAGCTCTTTGCAAGAGAGCCATCATTTTCCCTTTCCTGCTGTGAGCCCTTCCTGGGACCTGGTCCCTGAAGCTGTACCCAGCACCTGGAAGATGCCATCCTTCTTCTCTTGGCCCACTTCTCATGCCTGGATGCACCCCTGGGAATGTGCTGGTCTTCCCAGCTACAGTGCTCTTCCCCTAGCCTCAGCTGGATGAACTCACAGCCCAAGAATGTTTTTTAAAACCTCACATTTAGCACAACTCTATAGTTGTCCAGTGAGAAAAGACAGCATTGGAGAGGACCAGGAGTTCCCTCAAGTTCCTACAAGAGATTTTTCTTCTTATTTGTTTGATAAACTTTTCTTGAGCTGTGTACCAAGGTCTGTCCTTAGACATGCAGAAAGTGGAGATGACTCTGCCTGAAGCTTCCTTTACAAAGGCCATCCTAGCTGGGAAAGACCATGTAAGGCAAACTGTGAAGACAGAGGCATTGACATGAGGACCTGAACGGGCACTGCCCAGTGCCCCTGCCGATCCACCCCTCTCCAGCTCCAGCCCTTCCGCTGTCTGGCTGGCCCTCCAGGCCAGCACCAAAGCGAACTGGCCAACTGCTGCTGCCGGGAAGATTGGCAAAGAGCCTGGGTTGCTTCGTCTTCATGATGCCCTTGCCCCTGGAGCCTCTGCCATGCTGGCTCTCAAGAACAAGCAGCGGGCAATTCTGTGATAAAGACTGCAACGAAGCCACACTGGAGGCCTTAGGGAGCAGCAGCCACTCCCTGTGTCCCACTGTCCTGAATACTGGAGCCCCACCAGGACCAGGGTCCCCAGAGGGTCCCCAGAGAGCCCCCGAGCATCTTACCCCCAGCTTGCTCCCTCCAGGCGCACAGAACGGCTCTGCAGTGCCACCCAGAGGTTGTCAGCGCCAGCTGGTGGACAGTTTTTTTGTCTCTGAATTGTGGCCTTTGGGAGATTGCTGGGCAAGGGCTGGTACTTTGGAGGGTTGAAGTGTGCCGAGTGCAGGATATTTGGATGCATGGCTGTATGTTCAGTTCCCTGTTTCCCGTAGCTGCCTCGCCATCCACAGTGCACAGGCTTAGTTAGGGCCTCTGTGACTGACCGCACAGGAAAAAGCCAGGAGCTGCCTCCAAACCTCTAGTCTTAAGCAAACGATGGAAACAGGAGAGCAAGTCCTGCAACACACCCAGGTGCAGAAGTTGTTGAGCAGATGAGATAAAGACAGCGTTGCCGGCAGAGCCCCTGTGGAGGGCCATCAGCATTGGGGGTGTTGGGACAGCAAGGTAGCCACTTCCAAAAAAGACATTTAAATCTCTACCTCAAACCATGCATTTAGATAACAACCAGATGGATTGAAGAGTGCAATGTGACACCAGCAGAAAGTATTGATAAACATTTGTCCAGGTTTGGAGCAGAGACAATATTCTAAATATAGTACCAAATCCAGAAACTGGAAAGGAAAAAGACTGATAAATTTGACTCAAGTTTTAAAAACTTCTGTGCATTAAGAAAATCATTGATAGAGCTAAAAACCAAAATAACATACTTGGAAAATTACCACATAGCTAAAAGACAGTGATTAATATCCTTAATATATAAGGAGCTTTTACAAATCAATAAGGAAAAGACAATGCCTCCACAGGAAGATTGATTGGTAAAATACATGAACAAGCAACTAATCGAAAGACAAACAGATTAGTTAGAAACATTAAAAAATGTTCAGCCTTGGTAGTAATCAAGGGAAGGATAATTAAAATTGCACACAGATCACATGTTTTCAACTACTAAATGAACTAAAATTTTCAAAGAGAACTAACTTATGGAGGGAGACAGATGAGGCAGAGATAAACCCTCCCCCCAAATGTCTTTGTGGGGAGAAAATGCTGGCAAGGCCTTTCTGGAAGGGAATTTGGTATCATAGAGTAAAAGCCTTAACAAACACTGCATATGCTTGTACCCAGCAGTGTCATAAAAAAAAAAAAAAAATTACCCTAAGGACATAATATGTACAAAGATTTAACTTCCGAGGGATGTTCACAATTACCTTGTTTGTAATAGGAACATAGAAAGGAAACAACCTAAACAAGCATACAATTATTTAAAAGAAGACAGATGCATTTCCATCTGCTCGGAAATATGTTCGTGCTATATCATTAGATGAGAAAAGTAGATTAGAAGAAAATAGCATGTATAATATATTTTTGATGTAAATAAAAATTATCTATATATTACATGGGTAAAAATCCAGACTGGGTTGTGTAACAAAATAGTAACAGTGATTGCCTTTAGAGGGGAGGGAGGAGTAAAGATTCTTATGTGGCTTTTTGATTTTTTTCTTTTTTTTGAGACAGAGTCTCACTTGGTCACCTTAGATAGGGTGTGTTGGCACCATCACAGCTCACAGCAAACTCAAACCGATCCTCTTGCCTCTGTTTTCCAAGTAGCTGGGACTATAGGTGCCTGCCACAATGCCCAGCTAGTTTTTCTATTTTTAGTAGAGATGGGGTCTTGCTCTTGCTCAGGCTAGTCTTGAGCTCCTGAGTTCAGGAAATCCATCTGGCTTGGCCTCCTCCAGGCAGGAGTCACCACATCTGGCTCCTTTTTGACTTTTTTTTATTTCAACATAGTAATATCCATATTGGCTATTTTCTTGCCTTTATTTTTTTCTTTTACTCCTTTAGCTTTTTTTTTCTTTTTTTTTTTTTCAATTACAAGAGTAATACAGTTTTGTATTACCATTCCCCAGAGAAGACTGCTGTGAATAGGTTGGCATATATATTTTCCAGACATTTGTGAACTCATCTAAACATATATATGTGTATATTTTAATATAAACATGATCACACTACATATACTGTGCTGTAACCTGCTTTGTTCACTAAACAATATGTTGTGGACATCTTTCCATGTTAATCCGTAGAGATCTGTCTTATGCTCTTCAAAGAATATATGCTTTTCAACAGCTGCATATACCCCAGTTTTTATTTTCAGAGTGCCCTACACAATATTCATTGGTTGTGCAATGGAAATATAATAAATGTTTTTCTTGGAAAAAAAAAAAGATAAAAAGGAAGAGGGAGATAAGAAGGAAGAGGTGGGGAGGTGATGTTTGCTCGCTTTCATTTTTTTTTTTTTTTTCTATTCTTGACTTAATTATATATTTTTTTCTTTTTTTTTAATTTTTTTTATAGATAAAAATATGCACCATAGATGTGGCCTGACCCATTACCCTCCCTCCCCCTAAACCTCCCCCCTCCCTTCCCCTTCCTTGGCCCTTTCCCCATAGTATAGTTGGGTTATAGCCTTCATGCGAAAGCTATAGTTTAGCTTCGTAGTAGGGCTGAGTACATTGGATACTTTTTCTTCCATTCCTGGGATACTTTGCTAAGGAGAATATGTTCCAGCTCCATCCATGGAAACATGAAAGAGGTAAAGTCTCCATCTTTCTTTAGGGCTGCATAGTATTCCATGGTATACATGTACCACAATTTGCTAGTCCATTTGTGGGTCGATGGGCACTTGGGCTTCTTCCATGACTTAGCAATTATGAATTGGTTTTGCCCACTTTTTAATGATTTTTTTTGTTGTTGCTGGTTTGCTTGGGCTCTTTGTGAACTCTGGTTATTAGGTCTTCATCAGACGTATAGCTGGCAAATTTCTTCTCCCATTCTGTAGGTTGGCTATTTATTTACACATGAAGAGAGGTAAAGGCCAGTGGCAGTCCAGCCTCAAGCTGATGGAGGGAGAGAGGAAAACCGGCATGCACCTGGCTGACAGGCATGAGGAATGCTGTCTGGGTGATCAGCACACTTACAACACTGACTTAAATGTGACCAAATAAATCCATGGAAGCGTAAACATTTGTACTCCTGTACTATTTTGAAATTTAATTTTTTATTTATTTTGCAGTTTTTGGCAAGGGCTGGGCTTGAACCTGCCACCTCCGGGATATGGGGGTGGGGCCCTACTCCTTTGAGCCACGGGCACTGCCCACTATTTTGAAATTTAAAGAAATTACGACAAAATAGCAGATCTTAAAGCATGTTGTTCAGGGCTGGCTTTTTCTTTGAACACACTCCTAATGGCCACTTTGTCTTCGGTTCACTTATAAATAAATAATTTAATAATTAAATTTAATGTACATATAAATAAATTTAATTGAATAATGAATAAATAAATAAATAATTCAATAAATTTATGAATGAGTAAACAAATAATAAATAAATAATTTAATTCATTTATGAATAAATTTAAAACACATAATAAATAATTTAATTTATTTATAAATAAACATGTAATAAATCAACAATTGCCTTAATTTATAAATAAATTTAAACAAATAATAAATAATTTAATTTATTTATGAATAAATTCAAATAAATTATAAATAAATAATTTCATTTACTTATGAATAAATTTAAATGAATAACAAATAATTTAATTTATTTATAAATAAATTCAAATACATTATAAATAAATAATTTATTAATAAATACATTTAAATAAATAATAAATAAACTGATGACTTAGTGGCCATTAGGAGTGTGTTCAAAGAAATATTACAAAAGATTAGGTGAGATTCCTGCCAATTGCTCTGCCTCCTCCTGTCAATCACCCTCCCTCCTCCCTGCTCCTGTCAATCACCCTCCCACCTCCCTGCTCCTGTCAATCACCCTCCCGCCTCTCCACCTCTGTCCTCCCTGTAAAAACAGTGCAAGAGGGTGTTGAGGCAGTGAGTTTATCTTTGCATCTTGACAACCAACATTGACCCAATTTTCGCATTGTATTGGTAAGAATTCAACATTTTAATCGGTGAACTCTTATGGAACCCATATTTAGAATAATAGCCTGTGTCATGTGGGATACAGCAGGTGGAGCCTGCTTGGAGGAATGCAAGTATCTGGTGAGTAAAAGAAGGATCACAGTGAACAGATATATTGGATTATGTTTGTGCCCACTGAGACACCCTGTCACAGGAAACAAATACAGCCCGGACCACGAACTGAAAATACAAACACCTGCAAGAGGTGGGCTTCTCATATCTCCAGGGAGAGTCCTGAGCAAGTTCTGTCATGGCTTTTTATTGAAGCATTATACAACAGGTGTGGGGACCTACCACAAAGTAGGATCATGTGTTTCATGATCGCTGAGCGCTTTTTCTCCCATGGCTCCACTCCCACCCTGCTGCAGCAGGAATGTCCAAAGTGTAACACCTTCTTGCTAAGTGGTGACCAATCGTAACTCATTAAAGGCTGCAGCTGCTTGAGGGCTTGTCACTATGCTGGCTAGGAGATGGAGGTGCAGGGAGCCAGACATTCAAGAACCAGTCACCCAAGCTCCTACAGGATTAAGTTGGAGAATGCATCCGTTATGGGTAATCTTTCAGGCCAAGGTCAGAGGCTTGCACCTGACCCTAAAACTGCAGGTGACTGCTGCAGGATTTTGTCTGGGGCACTCAAACTTGGACTTGTGTTTTAGAAGCATTGCTCAGGGACCAATGAAAAAGAAGCAAAGATGTCTTTGGAAGAGGCCAAGGTGAGAGAGTCTGAGATCTGCGTGACGAGTGAGAGAGACTCGTGGAAGAACAAGAGTAGGAATATGAAAGAGAAAATGTGAGTCCAGAGATGCCATTTTGTGCATAACACATTGGGATGTTGGTGCCGCCACTATCAGAAAACTCAAAGCAGAAGGCACAGAGAGATTCAAGATATTTTGCTCTTTTTTTTTTTTTTTTTTTTTTTTAACTGTTTGGGATTCTTTAAGGGTACAAAGAATTAGTTTACACTGACTGCATTTGTTAGACAAAGCCCTCCTTCTAATTGTGCCTCACCTGTTAACAGATGTGTCAACACCATGACTCCCAACCCCTTCCCTCCTTTCCTTTCCCTGTTCCTCATTCCCCTACCCACACCTCATATCAGCTCATGTACTGACTTCATGTTCGAATTGAGTACATTGGATTCTTGCTTCTCCATTCTTGTGATGCTTTACTAAGGAGAATGTGTTCCACCTCTATCCAGGTAAATACAAAACATGTAAAGTCTCCATCTTTTTATGGCTGCATAGTATTCCATGGTGTAGATATACCACAGCTTATTAACCCATTCCTGGGATGGTGGGCATTTAGGGTGTTGAAGAGAAGGGCACACTTTTACACTGCTGGTGGGACTGCAAACTAATACAACTGTTTTGCAAGGAAGTATGGAGAATTTTCAAAGAATTCAAATTAGACCTCTCATTTGTTCCTGCAATCCCATTACTAGGCACTTACCCAAAAGAAAAGAAATCATTTTATCAAAAGGACATGTGCACTAGACTATTTATTGCAGCTCAATTTACACTGCCAAGATATGGAAAAAACCTAAATGCCTGCCAACCCAGGAATGGGTTAACCAGCTGTGCTATACGTCCACCATGGAATACTATTCAGCCACTAAAAAAGGTGGAGACTTTAATATCTTTTGTATTAACGTGTATTGAGTTGGACCATATTCTTTTTAGCAAAGCATCAAGATACTTTTCAATGTTAGGGAATGAACCAACGTACCTCCAATGAGACCTTCTAGTATCAGTTTTGCATTCCAGAGAAGAAAGAGAGACATCAGAAAATTAACTTATTTATGTTTTTCTTTGAGTGACATTTTGTTACATAAAATGTAGAGTAATCATTTCAGGGTAATTAGCGTGTCCACTCTCTGGACTATTTATCACTTCTTTGTGTTGGGAATGCACAGCATCCTCCCTGTAGTTGTTTGAAATGACATGATATCTTATTAACTGTCAGCATCCCAAAGTTGTACAGAACATTAGAACGTATTCCTCCTGTCTAGCCGTGAAGCTGTGTCCTTTAACCAATCTCCCCCCCTCTCTCCCTTTCTAACCCTCTAGTATCCTCTGTTGTGTGTTTTCTTTCTATGAGACTGACTTCTTTCTATGAGAAGAATCATCACTCCTCAGATCAACAGTAAGAGAAGGACAGATAAGGAATAAAACATAATCCAAAGGGTATGTCAGAAGGAGACCTATTTTGTACTTCTATCTTGGGTAGAACAGATGAAGTGGATTCCTGAAGTTCAAAGACAGATGTCAGTAGATCAGAGACTACATATCCATCCTTACCTGTGACGTTTAGGAAGCAGGGTCTGGAAGTGATAGAACAGGATGCAAGAATAACTCCACAAGTCCATTTTTGCTTTGTTGTTGTTGTTTTTTCCTGATGAGGAAGTCTTTTTCCTCCTTAATTAAATGCTTAGAAAAGGCATGGGTAGTCTGTTTCCAAGTCTCTTAGGATTCAGATGCCCACATTTAAAAGATACTACATATACTTTATTTCGGTAAAAGAATAAGCGGAAAGAAGACAGTTAAAAAGCATGATTCATGTAATTCAAGCATTAATTTCTGTAATATTTGTTTTCACAGTTGGGAGATGAAAGAAAACAGCATTTAGCATCACATGGAATGGCCCAGTGACATTTGAGGTCATTTGCAAGAAAACTGAGCTATCATCCCCTCCTTGGTGGCCGTCACTTAAAAGCCTCAATGGTTTTAAAAATATATATACATATACCCACTGCCCAAGTTTCAGAATCATCACTTCCTAGGGGCCCTGTCCCTGTCATATTCCATCCTAGCAAGGATGTCCCAGCAGAACTGAAACCTGCCTTGGAGATAAAGTAACTGAGATCAAAGGGTCCTGGTCAGTTTTGCTCAGTAAATTCGGCTGCAACCCCAAGCAAGATTGTGTAGAAACTCATCAGGGTGCCCCTCCTTCATTTTTACATAGACACCAGCACTTAGAATGTGCTTCTCCTGATTACCATGCAGAATCTTGATTTTTTTCCATCCCTTCTTGTATTTATAAATGGTGCATCTGAAGATTTTTTTATGCAAAAACAAGAAATGTTTCTTCTCCCTGTAAGGCAGATCTGCAAAGGCTCAGCTATCAAAGGACTCATTTGCAGAAGCATTGACAGGCAATTAGGAATCAAGGGATGAATTCAGATCAATGGTTGGTTAAGCAGTTTGATGTAAGCATTATAAATTGTATATAAAATCAGCACATTGCACCCCATAAATGCATTAGTATATACAGTTATGGTTTAATAAAAAATTAAGAGGAGAAAAAAAAGAACAAGGATTGATGGGGCAGAAGGGTGACTGAGCCAGATAGAAACACCTCATCCTGTCAGCTACTTTCTTTGAGAAGTTCTGTAGGACAATGTCTCCAAATCATTTATAAATTTGATATGCAATCATGTCATTCAGCCTTCTCCCTGATACATCTCCTGAATTAAATATCAAAACAGCAAACCCTAGAGAAAAAGACTTCAGAGAATATGGTTTGAGAAACCATAAGTTTTGTACTATCAAGAGAGTTTTACGAAAAGCTCTTAAATCACATGTGCAGTCTTTAATAACATTTTGCCAGTGTTTAAACAAGGACTGCTATATACCTAGTAAAACCACAGCCAAACTTTTGTAAAAGACATCTCCATACTGACTCTGTAACACTGGTGGGTGCATTTTCAAAATGGACTCATATCGGGGAAGGTTATAAATAAGATACTCTGCAAGCAGAGTGTGCAAAATGGGAAATGCACCTGGTTTCTGGAGGTTTCAACTTGGTTCTGGTTCTTCAAGGGCAATGTTGGAAGAAGCTTTTTGTCAGGGGACAAGAAAAGAGGACATTGGAGAAGACAGGAGCACAGCCTACAGACACATGAAGAAAATGCTCATCATCTTTAATCTTCGAAGAAATGCAAATGAAAACCATGTTGAGATATCATCTAACTCCAGTAAGAGTAGCTCACATCACAAAATCTCAAAACTACAGATGTTGACATGGATGTGGAGAGAAGGGAACACTTCTGCACTGCTGGTGGAGATGCAAACTAAAACATCCCTTTTAGAAAGAAGTTTGGAGAATGCTTAGGGAACTAAAAGTAGACCTGCTCGTTGATCCTGCAATTCTTCTACTAGGTATATATCCAGAAGATCAAAAATCACTTGAAAACAAAGACACTTGCTCCAGAATGTTTATTGCAGCCCAATTCATAATCGCCAAGTCATGGAAGCCACCCAAGTGCCCATTGACCCATAAATGGATTAACAAATTGTGGTACATGTATACCGTGGAATACTATGCAGCCTTAAAAAAGATGGAGACTTTACCTCTTTTATGTTTACATGGATGGAACTGGAACATATTCTTCTTAGTAAAGTATCTCAAGAATGGGAAAAAAAATGCCCAATGTACTCAATATTACTATGAAATCAATATATAATCACCCACACTTTCATATGAAAGATAAACACAATTATAGCCCAGAAAGAAGGCGAGAAGAGGAGGACAAGGGGATGGGAGGGATTGACGGGTGGAGGGAGGGTAATTGGTGGGACCTCATCTACTGTGCATATTGCAAGTGTATATCAAATATATTTATAGTAGAGTATAAATGTCTAAACACAACAATTAAATAAGTGAGGTGAATACTATATTAACCAGTTTGATGTAAACATTCCAAATTGTATATAAAATCAGCACATTGTATTCCATAAATGCAGTAATGTACACAGTTATGATCTAATAAAAAAAAAAAAAAATGAAGACATTGTACTCTTAATACTCAAAACCGTTCCCCCCCATCCCCATCCCAGGTGAGTCAATGATCATTTCTGTAGGTTGAGAAACTGGATGTTACAGAAGATTCCTCAACTGCAAACAGGTGAGCTCTGAGTGTGCTGTCACTCTGAAGACATGCATTTCTGGGGGAGGAAATCAAGTGATTGATATTCAACGGACATGGAAACGGAGACACATTTCCATCCATTTTTGTCTCGCATTTGTAATCTGCTGGACAATGTCTTGCATTATCTCATGTTCTCTTTTGTACAAATGCAGTAACATTTTATTTATATCATATAGGGTGATAATTGGAAGCTGTTCGTAAAATTGCGCAAAGCTATAGCAGGTGGCAACCTCAGCATAGGTGTTCTGAGCTCTTCACCACAAATCCATTAAATCTTTTCATTGCCTACCTTTTTTTTTTTTTTTTTTTTTTGTAGGAAGGGCTATCCTTTGCATTATAGAATGCTTTAGAGCAGGCGTCCTCAAACTTTTTAAACAGGGGGACAATTCACTCTTTCTCAGACCATTGGAGGGCCAGACTATAGTTTAAGCAAAAAAACTATGAACAAATTCCTATGCACACTGCTCATGTCTTATTTTGAAGTGAAAAACAAAACAGGAATAAATACAATTCACACCGCTTCATGTGGCCTGCGGGCCGCAGTTTGAGGATGCTTGCTTCAGAGTATCCTTGGCCTCTACCCCTAGTACACAACAGTACTAACACTTCTCTCCCTCAAGATGTGAAAATTGGAATGTCCCACTGGGGAGAGTCCACAAGAGCCCACGTTGAAAACTCATTCATGTAGACTAGAGACTAAAATAATGGCCCCTTCAATATTTCTCCAAGAGAATCATGCACAGAAAAGTTCTTGCTAATATGAACTCTCAGGCCCCACCAGATACCTATAAAATTAGAATCCAGCCATCTGTGTTTTATTTACCAAGCTATCCAAATAATTCTGGTGCTTTATGAAGGTTGAGAACCACAGGATGGTTAGAACTGTACTTTGCTGCAACTGGGAGGGAAAGGAGAGAAAGATGAGAGGAGAGAGAGAAGGTGTTGAGGGCCAACACTGGGAAGGGGAACAAACCAGAGTGGAATTGGTGGGGACTAAGGAAAATACAGCACAAGAAAAAGACACAGAGATGAAAGATGGGATCCTCAGGTGGTGCCTGTGGCTCAGTGAGTAGGGCACTGGGCCCCATAGACTGAGGGTGTCGAGTTCGAACCTGCCCCTGCTAACCTGCAAAAAAAAAAATATATAAGAAAGATGGGGTCCTGGGAGGTCTGACTGAGCTGATGGCTGCAGCAAGCACTAAAGCACAAAATCAGCTTTATTTTATAGTATCTATATAGGGAAGTAGCACAGACTATATGGGGAAGTAGCGTAAACAAAGGACATATTTTTGATCTTACTGTGTGATAGGAAGATATAAATGACTTGAATAAAGACAAATCATCTTGTTAATGGTTCCTACTCAACTTCATTAACATACGACAAGAAGTTAGAAGGGAAAGATCACAAGGATCTCAGCATAGTTGACAAAACAAAGGAAGAATGATGTGACTGAATGGTTTCTACTCAATTTTGTTAACATATGGCAAGGAGTAAGAAGGGAAAGATCACAAGGTCCTCTGCATAGTAAACTAATCAAAGAAAGGACTATGTGACTTTTGGCAGAGGGAGCATGGAGAAACGAATATGGTTTTTTTGGAAAGGGAGGAGAAGCAGTTGGTGGTTCATTCCCTGAATGTTCCCCAGGCTGTGGGGGCCCTGCCGCCTCATGGCCTGCTCTCTACAAGAAGGCAGAAAGGCAATTAAATAATTTCCACCACTCTCCAGAAGTTCTTTGGTCACCTTTAGGGAGGATTTAGGGAGCTGACGTAAAGACTGGAAAGAAATTCTCTGCTTTATTACTCAGTGCTCTGCGTCCTTTGCCTACCATGTGCAGTTTGGAGTTGTGTCCCTTGAGAGATGCCAAGAATCCTGGCTGACATTTTAGTTACCTTACACCAGTGAATACCCTAACTTGGAAAATTAGAAACCCTCTAATGAGTCATCTGGTACAGGACTCACCAGTTGGAAAAGTCGGTGCAATTTAATGCTGTAACACAGAGGCCAGGGATGCTCACTGAAGAACACAAGACAGAAATCATTTGCAGATTCTTCCACAAGAAAGTGGCAACCAGGCTTGTATGGTGGGAGGTATTTACTTTTTTCTTTTTTGTTGCTGCTGTATCAAATTATCACAAACTCAGTGGCTTAAAAAGCAACACACATTCATTCATTTACAGTTCTGGAAATCAGAAGTCCAAAATGGGACATTAAGAGCTGAAATCAAAAAGCAAACAGGGCTAGGGTTTTTTTTTTTTTTTTTTTTTTTTTTCACTTCAATTTGAATTTATTTATTTTTTTTATTGTGGAGAAGGGGCAGGGAAAGAAGGTGGGGGAAGAGGTGAGTGACAGGGTCGGGCCAGTGGCATGGTACCACATTGGCTGTATCTAGGTAGAGGCAGTTTCAGGCCGGGCCTTGCTGAGTCGTTG
>CAUYPK010092306.1:0-25928 GCA_963574355.1 Loris lydekkerianus | reverse complement strand
TCCCGAGCAGCTGGGACTACAGGTGCCTGCCAAGACACCCAGCTAGATTTTAGAGATGGGTCTTGCTCTTGCTCAGTTTGGTCTTGAAGGCTCAAGCTCAGGTGATCCACTCACGTTGGCCTCCGAGAGTGCTAGGATTACAGGTGTGAGCTACCTTGCCTAGCCTTTGAGTGTGTTTCTTTCTTTTTTTCTTTCTTTTTTTTTTTTTTTGTAGAGAAAGAATCTCACTTTACCGCCCTCGGTAGAGTGCCATGACGTCACAGGACTCACAGCAACCTCCAGCTCATCTGATCCAGGTCTTTTTCTTGTTGGAAACAGTTTTATTGCATCTTCAATGCCAGTGCTTCATTTTCGTCCGTTCAAGTGATGTATTTCTTCTTGATTAAGTCTAGGGAGATGGTGTGATTTCAGATATTGGCCCATTTTCAAATATCTAGGCATAGAGTTTTTGTAGCAGTCAGAAATATTCTCTTGTATCTCTGCGGTATCTGTTGCTATTTTCCATTTTTTGTTTCTGATTGAGGATATCAAATATCTTACTTTTTTGTTTTTAGTTAATTTGGCTATTGGTTATTGGTTTTGTTCATTTTCTTGAAGAACCAACTTCTTTTTTTTTTTCATTAATTTCCTAATGATGCTTTTGTTTTCAATTTCACTGACCTCTGATTTAATTTTGGTAGTTTCTTTTCTTCTGCTATGTTTGGGGTAGTGGTAAATTTCCCTCTTAGAACTACTTTTGCAGTATCCCTCACATTTTCTTAACATGTAGCTTTATTGTTGTTATGTTTGCGAAATTTAAAATTTTCCTCCTTTATTTCCTTTTTAACCCAACTGTCATTCAGCATAAGGTTGTTTAATTTCCATGCCTTTGTGTGTGTCTGAACGTTTTTGTTGGAGTTGAGTTCCACCTTTAGTGCTTTGTGGTCTGAGAAGATACAAGGTAAAATTTCAATTCTTTTGGTTCTGTTGAGGTTTGTTTTGCATCCTAGGATATGATCAATTTTGGAGAATGTTCCATAGGTCCATGAGAAGAATGTATATTGTTTAGCTTTGGGATGGAGTGTTCTATATGTGTCTATCAAACACCATTGTTCTAGTGCCTCATTTAAGTACATTATATCTTTGTCCAGTTCTGTAAGAGGAGTGTTAAAGTCCCCTGTTATTATGGTGTTATAGGATATCATATTGCTCAGACTAATTAAGATCTGTTTCAATAATCTAGGAGCATTTAAGTTGGGTGTACACACATTTATAATTGAAATGTCTTCTTGTATTTTTCCTGTGACCATCTTTTTTTTTTTTTTTTTTTTTTTAGACAGAGCATTAAGCTGTCACCTTGGGTAGAGTGCTGTAGCATCATAACTCACAGCAACCTCCAACTCCTGGGCTCAAATGATTCTCCTGCCTCCGCCTCCCAAGTAGCTGGGACTACAGGCACCCACCATAACACCAGCTATTTTTTGGTTGCAGCTGTCACTGTTGTTTCATGAGCCCAGGCTGGATTTGAACCTGCCAGCTCAGGTGTATGTGGCTGGCGCCTTAGCCACTTGAGCCACAGGTGCCGAGCCCCATCTTTGTCTTTTTTGACTTTAGTTGCTTTAAATCCACTTGTATCTGAAAATAAGATCGCAACCCCTCTTTTCTTCTGAATTCCATTTGCCTGAAAAATTGTCTCCAACCCTTAACTCTGAGTTTTAATTCGTCTTTTGAGGCTAGGTGTGCTTCCTGCAGACAACAAATGGATAGCTTGTGTTTATTCAATCAGCCGATCTATGCCTCTTCAGTGGGGAATTCAAGCCATTAACATTTATTAAGATAGGCTCAGTGCTTGTAGCACAGTGGTTACAGTGCTGGCCACATACACTGAAGCTGACAAGTTTGAACCCAGCCCGGGCCAGCTAAACAACAATGAGAACTGCAACAAATCAATAGCCAGGTGTTGTGGCAGGCATCTGTAGTCCCAGCTACTTGGGAGGCTGAGGCAAGAAAATAGCTAAACCCTAGAGTTTGAGGTTGCTGTGAGCTGTGGTGCCATAGCACTCTACAGAGGGTGATGTAGTGAGACTCTGTCACACACACTCATTAAAAAAGAAAAAAAAAAAAAAACCCAAAATGTTTATTGAGATAATTGATGAGTGTGGTAGTGTTTTATTCATTTCATTTTGTGAAAGTCCATTGCTTAGTTTTATCTTTTGCATCATTATGGAAGCTAGGTTCTGTCCTTTAATTTCTGGGTACTTAATTTGCTGGTGGTTCATTGTGATGGTCAGTGTGTAGAACAGGTTGAAGTATTTCCTGGAGAGCCGGTCTTGTTGTGGCAAACTTCCTCAATGCTTGCATATCAGTAAAATATTTGATTTCTCCATCAGTTTTAAAGCTTAGCTTAGCAGAATATAGAATTCTGGGCTGGAAATTGTTCTGTTTAAGTAGATTAAAGGTAGATGACCATTGTCTTCTGGCTTGAAAAGTTTCATTAGAAAAGTTTACAGTCACCCTAATGGATTTTCTCCCTGTAGAGTCAATTGGCGCTTACTCCTGGCAGCTTGCAAAATCTTTTCTTTTGTCTTGACTTTGGACAGGCTCATCACAATGTGTCTTGGGGAAGCTCTATTTGAGTTGAGGTGACCTGGGGTCTGATATCCCTCTGAAAGGAGTGTGTCAGAATCTTTGGTGATATTTGAGAAATTTTCACTTATAATATTCATTACTATGGCTTCCATTCCTCTGGGGCATTTTTCTTCCCTTCTGGGATTCCTATAACTCGTATGTTTGAACACTTCATAATTCCCATAATTCTGTCAGTGAATGTTCTGCTTTCTCTCTCTTTTTCTCTGCCTCTTTAACTATCTGAGTTATCTCAAGACCTTTGTCTTCTACCTCTGAGATTCTTCTGCATGTTCTAATCTGTTGTTGATACTTTCTATTGCATCTTTACGTTCCCTAATTGACTGCTTTAATTCCTTCAGCTCTGCTATGTCCTTTCGATATTCTTTGTATTGTTCATCTCTTACTTGATTCTGTTTCTGGATTTTCTTTTGGTTATTTTCCACTTTCTCAGCAATTTCTTCCATTGTTTTCATCATTTGTGTTTTAAATTCCCCTCTGTCATTTCTAACATTTCTTTGTAGGTGGAATCCTCTGCAGTAGCTACCTCATGGTCCCTTGGTATGTGTGTGGGGAGTTGTTCTGGACTGGTTTTTCATGTTGCCAGGATTTTTTGGCCGATTCTTCCTCATGATTTTTTCTTATCTGTTTCATTGCCCTAATTTTCCTTTCACTTCCTCTTGCTCTTTAAGTTACCATGTCTCTGGCTTAAGGTTTTGATGAGTTCTTTTGGTACAGGACTAAAAGGATGAGAATATTGAAGAACAAGAAGGGGAAAAGATTTAAAAAAACAAACAAACAAACAAAAAAAAAAAACAAAAAAAAAAAAGGAAAAAGAGAAAAGAGGGGTGAGTAAAAGGGAATATTGACAAAAAGAAGAGATGCATATAAAGAGGGAGACAGGAGTAATAAAGGCGTACAGTAGGGTACTTTGACCCACACCTTAAAAATCCCCAACCTCCGGGGGTATTGGGTTGGGTGGTTCCTTTGAGGCACTGCAGCTCTTTGCCAGTCTGAGCAGACATGCACGGTACCCCACCTCCACCAAATAGACAGGAAAGACAAAAGTACTATAAATCAAAACAAAAAAATAAACAGAGAAGCTTATAGGATAAAATTGAGGGAAAAAACAAATAACAGGTAGAAACACTAACAAAAATGAAGTACTTGTTATTAAAGAAGGCACCAATGGAAAATTATATCTAAACTAGAAAAATGAAGAAAGGAAAAAAGGAAAAGAAAAGAAAAATCTAGGCGGAAAATGTTGAAATAATAAAAAAAAACACAACAAAGCAGTATATATATCTTGCTGAATATTGTCTGGGCAACAGGTGATCTTCTGGTATATGAGTTGCTAATCGCAATGCTGATACAGCTGTATGAGATGGAGACTGGAGGCCTCTGCTGACTTATTTGCTTTTAACCCCCTCAGGGTGAGAACCTGAATCTCTCCTCAACCTGCTTAAAGACACTTTAACCTTGGTTAAGCAGAAGCTTTCCCAGGAAAGCTCTTGTGGCTGGGATCTCTCTTGAAGTGTCTGCCTGCTTATCTGGTGCGGCAAAACCAGCCTTACTCTATGTCCCGGAGGGCTGAGGCTGCAAGGCAGCCCTCCAAGAGTTCTGCTCTTACCCCGTCTCTGAGTCCTGGCCTTTGATGCTGCTCATAGTCACCAGATCACTTGCCCAAGGTCTCCCAGCCTGAGCCTCACTCTGAGATTCTGAGGGCAGAGCCTGCAGGGCAGTCCTCCCACAATGGCTGCGCTTGGGCCCACAGATGAACAATGTTAGCTCCATCAGGCCCACTGGCTCAGTCCTGGACTCTGGACAACACTTTAAAGTCACTCGCACTCTCGCCCAAGTTCTCCCAAGGTAATTCAACCAAGTGCTCAAATCCAAAAAAACAAAACAACCCACAGGGAAGGCCTTCCCTGTCTGCAATCTTGCTGCTTTTTGAGTTATAGCTGCAGAAGCCTCAGACCGATGGCAACCACTTGCCAGTTCTCCACTGCTTTTGTCCTCCTCCTAGGGTCCAGAAGTCTCTCGCTGTCTCCCTGCATCCCCACAGGGATGTTTCTGGGCAGAGCCTCCAAGCCAGAGATGCCTGGAGTCTTCTCTCCCTAATCTCACAGCGCCTGGTTGCAAAGAGGCTGTTACTCGGACGCCATCTTGCTCCTTCTCCCCCAATATCTGGATTTCTGATTCCAAATCTCATACACCCTCCAAGAGGGTGAAAATAACTTATGGTACTGAATTAGGATGTTAACATATGATATGTTATTAAAAAGAGCAAGTGTTACTAAATTTTTGGCCAGGAGTGGTGGCTCAGGCCTATAATCCTAGCTCTGTGGGAGGATCCTTTGAGGTCAGGAGTTAGAGACCAGCTGAGCAAGAGTCTCTACTAAAAATAGAAAAATTAGCCAATGGTTTGGTGCCTGTAGCTCAAGCAGCTAGGAAACCAACCACATACACTGGATCTGGAAGGTTCAAATCCAGCCCAGGCCTGCTACAACCAAAATATAGCTGGGCATTGTGGCGGGCACCTGTAGTTCCAGCTACTTGGGAGGCTGAGGCAAAAGAATCACGTAAGCCCAAGAGTTTGAGGTTGCTGTGAGCTGTGACGTCACAGCATTCTACCCAGGGTGACAGCTTGAGCCTCTGTCTCAAAAAAAAAAAAAAAAAAAAAAAAAAATAGCCGAGCATGGTGGCAGGTGCCTGTAGTCTCAGCTACTCAGGATGTGGGGGCAGGAGGATCCCTTGAGCCAAAGAATTTGAGGTTGCTGTGAACTAGGCTGATGCCACAGCATGCTAGCCTGAGCAACAGTGAGGTTCTGTCTCAATAATAATAATAATAACAACAAATATTACTTTTTTTGGCTTTCAGTTTTTGTGTCTTTAAGAGTATTCAACTGTAGGAGAACAGAATCATCTATAGATTTCAAAATATGGATCTTACTGTGTTAAGAGGCTTAGGATTCCACAGTCTTTGAACAGATGATCCATTTGTTTGGCAAGTAATGTCTTATTTCAGTTTAGCAAGTGGAGTGTCAGGCTGGTGCAGGGATTTCCCTTCTGCCAGAGGATGGAGAAGGAGAGACATGTAGAGGAAGATAGCCACCAGGTGGCGCTCAAGCACCACACATCTATGTTAGAATAACTTGGAAAACAAAAGTACATAATGTTAAGAATTTTTTCACTTATATGTGGGTGAACCACAAACCCTATTATAAAAATCCATCTAAACTAAGATAAAATTGCATAATTTATCTACCATAAATACACAGTATTTTTCCTCTTGCAAACTGCAGAACAGAAGAAGATAGTTCATATGTAATTATTGTATTTTATTGACTAGATACTTGAAAACACACATCAATAAATAGTCAGAAAAATGGCCAGAATGCCCATGCAAGAGAGGACTTCAGACAGGGTTACTGAGCTATTGAGAAGCTCTTCTCCCTCTGATTTGTTTCTTTATTCATATGAATAAAAATCATATGAATATGACTACATTAGTTAAACCTTTGCAAACCCTGTTCAAAAATATGGAAAATGATGAACATAAGAATCTACTTTTTTCCTAAGAATGTCATATTTTTTATTCCAGAATTTACCTTTTTTTTTTTTTTTTTTTTTTTGAGACAGAGCCTCAAGCTGTCACCCTGGGTAGAGTACTGTGACATCACAGCTCACAGCAACCTCAAACTCCTGGGCTTAAGTGATTCTCTTGCCTCAGCCTCCCAAGTAGCTGGGACTACAGGTGCCTGCCACAAGGCCTGGCTAATTTGTTTTTTTGTTGTTGTTGTTGGTGGTGCAGTTGTCGTTGTTGAGCTGGCCCTGTTCTGCTCCAACCCGCTAGCCTCTGTGCATGTGGCTGGCACCATAACCACTGAACTACCAGCGCTAGGCCTTCTATATGTAATTAAAACCTTTTAAGGCTGGGTGTAGTACCTCTTGCCTGTAATCCCAGCACTTTGGAAAGCCAAAGTGGGAGGAAGTTTGCTTGAGGCCAGAAGTTCAAGACTAACTGGGCAACAAAGGAAGACCCCTTCTCTACAAAAATAAATAATAAAAAATTAACCAGGCTGGGTGGTGGGTGTTTGCAGTGCTAGCTAATTGGGAGGCTGAAGTAGACAGATCACTTGAGCCCAGGCGTTGGAGATTACAGTGAGTTATGATCAGACCACTGCATTCCAGCCTGGGTGACAGAAGAGAGCCCCCCAAAGGAATCCCCAAACCCCCCTTTTAGGCCCGTGCTGCTTAGTACTATTTATCACAGGGCAGCACCTGTGGCTAGTGAGTAGGGTGCCGGCCCCATATACTGACAGTGGTGGGTTTGAACCCAGCCCTGGCCAGAACTGCAACAAAAAAATAGCCAGGCACTGTGGCCAGCACCTGTAGTCCCAGCTACTCGGGAGGCTGAGGCAAGAGAATCACCTAAGCTCAAGATCTGGAGTTTGCTGTGAGCTGTAATGACACAGCACTCTACCGAGGGTGACAAAGTGAGACTCTGTCTCTCAAAAAAAACCCTAAAAAACAAAAAACTATCTATCACAGAAAATACTTAACATGGTAATTTAAGTTCATGAAGTCAGATTTATATTATCCCTATTCAATTTTTATTTTAGTTTTATGTTTTTCCTATGGGAAATTCTAAACATATACAAAAGAAGAGAAGAAAATACAGCCGATCCTTGACAACACCGGTTTGAACTGTGTGGGTCCACTGATACCCGGATTTTATTCAACTGAACAGGGATCTAGTGGGGTACAGAAGCTTGCATATATGAAGGGCCAGATTTCCTATCGTCACGTCGGCAGGGCACGCTGTGACAGTTGAGTGCTCACAGACTTCACCTCCCCCACATCCACAGTCCAGGAGTGACTGTGCAGGGAGTCCTTGTGAAGTCCACTGAAATCCAGCTTCACTGATTATCAGTATTCTGTGTCAGGGTTTCATCTATATGCTCTTAACTTTTCTGAAGTATTTTTAAACCTTACCCAATAGATCATATCATTGTGCCTGTAAATATATAAGTTTGTATCGCTGGTAGATGAGAAGGTAAAACAAAGAAAGAAAAACCCATGTGATCACAATACCACTATCCCATTGCTGGAGCTCTTGATGCGTAATTTTGTTTTAAAGCTCAATCAGGCAGTCTGGCATCCTCAATAAAGTAATGTTTAAATCTTGAGAGCTTAAAATGAGGATGTGCTGTAGAATGTTGAATAAATATTGAATTAAAAAAAGGCAGAGGTGAGGGGCTCTTCTACAAATGGAACTTTACCCTGGAAGTGAGAACAATGTAGCCTAAAAATTATATCCTCATATTAATTTGATTTACTTAAAATTTTTTTTTAAAAGGCAGAAAGATTTTTAAGATGAAGTGCATTTACTATATAGCGTACAGTATATGTTTTACATTTCATGATTTAATTAAATTTGTATATCTTGTGTATCTCACATGTGAGTCATTGGACATAGGAAAAGCACATACTTTTCACATTTCTGGAGATAGGTGAGGTCCTTTCATTTACATGTGTACGCAGAATTTTGTACACTTACCTTAAGTTAGATAAGTGTGTATTTCCAAAGTGCATTTTTCTGTGTATAAGTTAGATATGTGCCTAGATCCAGCGTGCATGTTTCCATTTTATTCCCTCTGTCTGTCTGAATAAAAATCACATGAATATGACTAGATTAGCTAAGCCGGGTTCACTGCTCTGCTTACTCTGGCTTCCTTTCTTTTTCAGAGTTTATGTGATGTAATGTTCCCTATAAAAATCTGACATCAATACGGGTAGGAACTGACCCATTACGTTTTCTGAAGATATTCAGTGCTTAGGCTTTTAGTGTCCTCACTCAGGCCTGGACGTGTTGACGTCAGCTTCAGCTGAAGCAGGGCGACCACAGGGTTCATGTACCTCAAATAGCCAACGTGTAAGATCATGCCCCAGAGTTCATCTCAGACCAGGGGAAGAAGGCAGTTGCCTAGACTGAAAGTGAGTGAGATTGCGTGTCCTTTTAGGAATGCAATGTTTAGATTATATCTAGTGGCGGTAGAGAGTAAACAGATAGCTTTTTCCTCCCTCTAAAATCCTGTCATACTTCCATGCTATTTACAATATCATTATTTAACCTGATGTATTGCCTGTGTGTAACAACTTCGCAGGACTTTTCTTGCCAGACTATTAACTTAAAATGTAAAAGAATCCACAGATTAAATAGCTAAGACAAAGGGATAAAGATTTTGAGTACCCTCTCTGTATGCCTGCTTTGCCTTACGTAGAGTTAAAAAGTGTAGGACAGGCAATCTTATCTCAACAAATATCTCTAAATTTTATTTGTTGACTGACTTCTGAAATACTAAAACAAAATTTCCAGTAGTTCCATGGGTAGACAGATTGAATTCTTTTTTCAACCACAAAAATTCCTGAGTCCTTTAAGCCTATGTTATTTATGCCATGATGTATATTCACCTATTATCCCTTTTCTCTTGATAGGGAAGTGAGTAAAGATAGGTTTCTATCAGAAAGAATATATGGGTTCCGTGCCTCTAGCACAATGGTTACGGCACCAGCCACATACACTGATGTTGGCAGGTTCCAACCCGGCCCGGGCCAGCTAAACAACAATGACAAGTGCAACAAAAAATAGCCGGGCCTTGTAGTGGGTGCCTGTAGGCTCAGCTACTTGGGAGGCTGAGGCAAGAGAATCGCTTGAGCCCAAGAATTTGAGGTTGCTGTGAGCTGGGACGCTACAGCACTCTACTGAGGGTGATATAGTGAAGCTCTGTTTCAGAAAAAAGAAAGAAAGAAAGAATATATGCAGACCATCTTAAGATTTATTCAAAAGAGTCCAGATTTGATTGAATAGCACTAAGCAAACCTGTTAACAAATATACTCAGGGTGCTTCTTATTTCCTACCTGTTCAGGAAAATAATGTTCTGCGTAACAAAAAATGTTACTAGAGATATTTTATTTAATACAAAATACCATGGACTAATGTGGAATCCATTTTATGTCTAATTTCCCTGAAATAGGAGGGATGCCCACGTGTCTCTGTTTTTCACGTTACACAGCTGGAGAGTTCCTGGATAGCTCTCGGATGTCTTCCCGTCATACAACTGGCATTGCCATCTACTTAAATTTGCATCAGTAGGAAAGGGAACACTTCCACATCTGGTAAAAGGTCTACTTTTTTTGGAAGTGCTAATTCTAGTTCTGGCACTGACCTTGGTCACGTTACTTACCTCCTCAAGGAATTCAATTTCTTCACTGATTGAGACAGTATCCCACTATCTGATAATCATGGCTGTCTTGGAGAATTGGTTTAGGCTGAGGGGGTGAATACAAAGTGGCCATCTGTCTTAATTTGCATTTTCCCAGAAACGGACCCCAGTGCAAGGATTCAGACGGAATCAGTTCGTGTGGGAAGTTGAGAGACGGAGGTGAGCAAATGGAGGAAGAGACTGAGGGCCTTGGAAACCACCACTAGAGAGGGCCTGGGGAAGCCGGCTATTGCAAGGAGGAAACAGGGGCTAAATTCTGTAAGGAAACTTCAGAAAAATGGCCCAAAGCATGCACTTCAGAATTATTTCATCCGAAGGGGTGAGGAAGGTGGAATGTTTATGCACCAACAAAGCAATGAGGTGATTAGCTGAGGGCTGCTCCTGGGGAGGTTGATTATCCTGGTTCCAGTCAGAGAGAAGAGCAAAAGAGTGGGGAGGACGGTGCACCCCTTGTCTGAGGCCCACACCCGGGAACGGTGAACTACACTCCTGCTGAGGCTGAGAGAACTTAGTCACAGGCCTTATCTAACTGCAAGGGACGTCGGGAAATGCCAGCTAGCTGGGTCATCAAATACCTAACTATACCTCAGCTATTAAGGGGAGAGGGAGAATGGGTTTTTGTGAACAACTGGTGCACTCTGCCACGTCTTTGTAGTATCATATCTATTTTTGGATTGTAAATCTCACGAGTCACACTAGAATACTGTGTCATAAAGGAGAAGTATAACGTCTTTCACGTCTCTCTTTCCATGGAGAATCAAGCTATAATGTTGGGTTAGGGTTTGTTACTATGGACTTTATAAATTTAATTCAACACATAGCTACTATTGAACACCACCTTGATGGGTAAGCTTCTGTGCTGGTTTCTGAGGAAGATGGTGGTTTCTGCACATGGTGTTCACAGGCTACAGGAACTCTAAGTTGGACTGGACACAAGCCACAATGGGAATCTGTTCCCAATGCTGTGGGAGTCATAAGGGAGGCTGTTACTAATTGTAGCTGGAGACTTACAAAGTATTAGTTGTGGAGATAATATTTTGGCTGTGCTTTACAATATGAGAAGAATTCTCACAGATTAAAGAGGGCAAAATGGCACTGTAGGCTCAGGAAATACTGTCTACAAAAACCACAAAGAGTGGTTTACATTTATGAAACTGTCAACCTGTCTGGTATCTTTTACTCAATTCAAGTCACAGAGCTTTTATATACTAATGATAATATCCTGGATTTTCACCTCATCTCTCTTCTTCACCCAGTAATATACTTAGCTAGAAGTATGCCTTCTCCCCCCGGTACTTTTGTATGTCTATATACTTTGATATCTTGATTTATCAATAACACATATTCACCTTGAGCCTTGCCTAATCTTTTGTGTGTGTGCACACCTCCCTTTCACTTCCTACTGAATAACTTCCATTGCTTCATTGATTGAAAAGAGAGAAGTGAAATGGAATGAATGGAAGTCATTGCAGGGAGTGTCGCACTTCCATACATAATACTGTATAAAAGCAATTTCAGAAAGTAAAGTATCAGAAAGTCTCTGATATGTTGATATATCACACAAGGGATTCTGTTCTCAGAGAGAGAAGGAATAGTATACTACTATCTCTAAGTTCATTTCAAGTAAAGGCTGATTTTTTTCATATGGAGTTTGGATGGGATGTTCAAAGTTGTGGGGCCTGTGCTGCTCCATATTCCTGCAGGTCTGTTGCCCTCTGTAGCTACCCGGGCATGTGCCCTCGGCACTGTTTCGATGAGAATCAGGACTCAGTATGCTCCTGGAGCAGGAATGAGAGAAGAGGTTTTCATGCCATTACCTGGTGCGCCTGTGACCCATGCATGGTAAGGTTATCTACTATCTGCTGTCCATCTACCATCAGTGTGATGCTCTTTCGGAGATGAGAAAAGGGGAGGATGATGGATTATGGGGGTTGGAGGGGATGTTGCATTAGCGGTTTCATGGGAAAAAAGCAGGTTTTTGACCCTGGGCTTTGGGGTGGGGCTTTTGGGAGCTCAGGAGAGGACCAGAAATGGGGTGCTATCTGGGATCTGCTAGAGTGGACATATGATGGTTAATTATATTTGTAAATTGGAGAAATATAAGAGATGCCCAGAGAGCTGGTAAAACATCATTTGGGGGTGTGTCTGTGAAGGTGCTTCTAGAAGAGATTAGCATTTGAATTGGTAGACTGAATAAAGAAGGTCCTGTCACCAGTGTGGGCAGCATCATCTCATCTATCAAGGGCCCAAATAGGACAAAAAGGCCGAGGAAGAATGCATTCACTCTCTTTGTTTGCACTGGGACATCCATCTTCTCCTGTTCTTGGTCATTGGCACCCCTGGTCCATGGGCCTTCAGACTTTGACTGGGACTTACCATCATCCCCCGGCTTCTAATTTCCCAGCCCCCTCGATTCCCAGCCTGTCAGAGTTGGACTGAATCATGCCTCTGGCTTTCCTGGTCATCCATGTTGCACATGGCAGGTTCGGGGACTCCTCGGCCTCCATAATTACACAAGCCAACTCCTACACTCTATGTATCTCCTATTGGTTCTACTTCTCCAGAGAACTCTGAATTCCTGGATAGCTCTCATATCTTCCTAATACAGGTTTTGGTGTCAAGAGTGATTTTAGAGGGACAGAATTTTGAAGATGAGTTTTCTGAGTTGGTTCTAGGTTTTCTGGAATTGGCTCTCTAACCTGATTAGTCTTAAAGCCACAAATACTCTATTTTGAATAGCAGAGAGAACACTGATAGTCTGGTGTGAACTGTTTATAGAGAAATGCCAAATATCTGCCTTGGATAATCAGCCACTCACAACCAGCAAGAATATAAGTGACTCTATGATTCTTTTGAAAAAAAAAAAAAAATTTTTTTTTTTTAAAGACAGATTCTCACTCTGTTGCCCTGGGTTGAGTGCTGCATTATCATCATAGCTCACAGCAACCTCAAACTCTTGGGCTCAAGCGATCCTCTTGCCTCAGCCTCCTGAGTAGCTCAGACTATAGGCACCTGCCATAACACCCAGCTAGTTTTAGAGATGGGGTCTTGCTCTATCTTAGGCTGGTCTGGAACTCCTGAGCTTAGCCAATCCACCTGCCTCAGTGTCCCAGAGTGCTAGGATTACAGGTGTGAGCCACCACACCCAGCCCCTTTTGAACATTTTTGCTAAACTAGCTTCTAGGTGTGCCCAGAAGGAGAACCTTTTTTCCCTGTAGCTGAAAATCAGTGGCATAGCCTCATCTTTCTATTGGCTGAATTATGATGCAAGTTAAATTTCCAGTTTTACAGGTGTCTGATGTTATAGTGAAGGCATTGACTGGGAAAGAATGGGACACAGTAAGCTGAGATGGCATTTGCAGGAAGACTCTGACAAAGCTGGGGACATTGAACCCCTACATGCAGAGGAGTCTTCCTTTGCTTTGCTGGTGGAGGAGGTGTCCTCATCTCCAGTGGAAGTAGCCTCCCCACACAGGTGGCATCAGCCTTCTCACTTCCATCTGAGGGGATTAACCCCACTTTGCAAGACGGGATGGTAAGACTGCTCTAAAGCAGTTGTCATAGAAACCAGTGTGGATTCTTTTCAGTAGCCCCCACCCCAACTCTTTGTTTCTAGACCTATAACTAAAGAGCTAAGTGATGGAATAAAATACTTAAGTTCAAACTCAAGTCCCAGCAGGCCCCTAAAAGTGAAGTAAGGAAGTGTGACCCATGAGGAGGTGTGTGACACTCCAGAGAACAGCAACCCAGTGGGCACGTGTGGAGTGGATATTTAAGGGGATGGGATAATGGTGGAAGGATGTAAAGTTGGATTAGGCCAAATTTCTTTGTGAGGGCCTTTACTAAGCAGAGATACTGCATTTGATGTTGCAGTCTGGGGAGTTAGAAAGACCTCTAATAGTTTGTTTGGCTGAAATATAGATCAAAGATGGGCTTTGGGAGGCTGAGGTGAGAGAATTGCTTGAGGCCAGGAGTTCGAGACCAGCTTGGGCAATCTAGTAGAGACCTTGTCTCTGAAAAATAAATAAATAAATAAATAAATAAGCTGGGCCTGGTGGTTTGTTCCTGTAGTCCCAGCTACTCAGCCAGTGCGCAGGCAGCCGAGGCGGGAGTATTGCTTGAGGCTAGGAGTTTGAGGTTACAGTTGCAGCACTGATTACAACATGGGTGACAGAGTGAGACCTGATCTCTTAAAAAAAGAAAAAAAAAAAAAGGACCAACTTTGAGAAACATTGATACACACTGATGACTGATGAATGTTCCTAGATTCCATGTGACAGGCTCATTGTGAGTGGGAAATGCCTGACCACCCTTGGTCTCCTTGTAGAGCAGTGTTTTTCAACCTTTTCTATCTCACAGCACACTTGAACCTGTCCTGAGACTTCCACAGTGCACTTAAATTATACTGATCAAAAAAGAGTTAAAAAAAATTTATACTTACTGTGCTTTAAATTTCTTTCAAAAATAATTTAATTAATGTTCTTTATAAATTTTTGTGGCACACCAGTTAAAAATCACTGCTGTAGAAGAAGGGAACTAAAGGCTTAGAGAAATTGCAATGTGAGAGTCGGTTTGTTACCTAAGACCTACTCACCTATGTTGGGAGGGTAGAGAAGACATCTTTTACCAGTAATTTGAAAAATACATTTGGTGGAGGATTCCTAGTATCTTTGAAGAGCTCAATGGTGACTTTTTTCTGAAGGCCAGACTTTACAGTGGGAACCATAGACACTCCATTAGAAATCCCAAATGCAATTGAAATAATTAGGTTCTGGAGTGAGAGGGGCCAAAGACATGCATCTGCCAAAGACAAGGTGGGCATAGTTATAATGAAAAGAACAGTTGGCTCGGCGCCTGTGGCTCGAGCGGCTAAGGCGCCAGCCACATACACCTGAGCTGGCGGGTTCAAATCTAGCCCAAGCCCGCCCAACAACAATGATGGCTGCAACCAAAAAATAGCTGCCTGTAGTCCCAGCTACATGGGAGGTGGAGACAGGAGACTTGCTTCAGCCCAGGTGATGCCACAGCACTCTACCCAGGGCAACAGCTTGAGGCTCTGTCTCAAAAAAAAAAAAAGAAAAGAATAGTCAAAGTGATAATTAGAATAGTCTGACGTGCTCAGACCTCTGGTGTTGGCTACTAACTAATCATAGTATTTTTTAGAAGTGAAATATATTGAAAATTTACTAAATTATTATTTATTTGAGTAAGCAGAAAGGTTACAGGTCAAGTGAAGAAAAGCCTAACTTGAATCATAAAAATAGAGAATCACGGCCCCTCTGTCAGTTTGCATATGATGGGGTTCAGGACTCACCACCCCAAAATACCACTGTAGGAAATCAGAATATGCTACCTCAAACACACCTCATTGGCATAAGGAATATTTTGAGAAACTCTAGATACAGGAGAAGCTTTGAAAACAGAGAAGTTACTCTTTCCTAAGAGAAATTTGTATCTACAAGGGAATCTCCATTTGTAAGGTGTTTCCTCCACCAGGAAGAACAAGATTACTAATCTCTAGAGGCTCTTAATCAATGGAGGTGCTTAAATCTGTTAGCAAATCCCAGCCTTGTTTACTGTGCTTTTTCTGATCACCTCATGGTAACTAGCCTTTCCCCACACTCTCTTTTCTTTGTTTCAACAAACAATAGTATATAAACCTGAAGTTTATACCACCCCCTTTAGATCTACTCCAAAGACTTACGTATTTGGGTCATCTCCCATATATGCAGGAGGCATACAAATACACATTATTAAAGTTTTTATTCCTCTTTTGTTAATCTATTTTTTTTTTTTGTTGTTGTTGTTGTTATGGGGAATCCCAGATAAGAACTCATGAAGGGTGGGAGAAAATTGTTTTTCCTTTTTTATGCAGACCTGAGCTAGTGTATAGATTCAGAGCCTTTTGAGTAAAAGAGAGGCTGGGTCTCCCTGAAGAAGATCCTGGGGCACCTCTGAAAATTTATTGTGTTAGTCTTTCTCTCAGCCTTCCCCCAAAGGACCTATGGCCTTTTATATGGATAACTGTGCATTGGAGAAAAAAATAATCACACCTTTTGATGACTTTTGGGCACTTGCTCTTAACTGACACTGATTACAGGAGACCCAAAATGTCACTGTGGCCCTCCAGAGTAGGGCCTTATGAAAGTCAGGTGATGAATGGAGTTTTAGCTCAGGTCCATCCCACAGTGGGGCCAATGCATCCCCAGACCCATTCTGTGGGTATTTAACAAGTTCCAGAATGCATACTGGGGATAGAAGTACTAAGCATGTGGTGGAATCCAAACATTCGTTCCCTTAACTATGGAGTGAGGGTTATTATCGGGAATGGTTAAGTGGAAGCCATTAGATCTATCTCTAAAAAAAGTAAACTAAATGCAATACAGCATTCCTGGAGGGATTGCAGAGATTAGTGCCACCATCAGAACTTTGAAGGGGTGATGTCAACTTTCCTATTGGGCTCATGCAGAAGACAGATGAATCTTGGAGAATGGCAGTGGACTGCTGTAAGCTTAACCAGGTAGTAGCTACAAATGTAGCTGTTGCAGGAGATGTGGTTTTATTGCTTGAGCAAATTAACACAACCTGGTATGCAGCCATTATTCTGGCAAATGCCTTTTCCTCTTAGCTGTCCACAAGACCAAGCAGAAGCAGCTTGCTTTTATCTGGAGCACACCTTCATTGTCCTTAGCTCTCCAGCCTGTGCCATAATTTAGTTCACAGGGATCTTGATTTTCTTTCCCTTCCATAAGACACCACACTGGTCCATTACACTGATGGCATTATGCTAAATGACACAGTGAGGGAGAAGTAGTAACTACTCTAGAAGTATTAGTGAGTCATTTCTGTGTCGGAAGATAGGAACTAAATCTGAAAACTAAATCTGAAGATAGGAACTAAAACCCTAGCTCAAGGGTATTCTACCTCAGTAAAATTTCTAGGGTTCCAGTGGTAGGGGGAATATCAAGATATCAATATCAAGGGGTAAGAATTGTCACATCTGTCTCCTCCTACAATCCAGAAAGAGGCACAATGCTTATTGGGCCTATTTGGATTTTAGAAGCAACATATTTCTTATATGGGTGTGTCACTCCAGTTCACTTACTGAGTGACCCTAAAAGTTGCTGGTTTTGAGTAGGGCAGGACAAGAGATGTTTCTACAATAGGTCCAGGCTACTATACCAGCTGCTCTTCCTCTTAGGCCACATGATCCAGAAGTTCCAATGGTGCAGAAGTGTCATTGCAGATAAGGATGCTCTTTGTGCCCTTGGCAGTTCCCTACGTGTGAACTGCAGTGTAGACCTTTAGGATTTTGGAGGAATGCCCTGCCATCATCTGTAGGTAACCACTTTTGTGAGAGACAGATCATGCTGCTACTAGGCCTAGTGGAAGCTGGTGGTCCCTGGGCCACCAAGTTATCAGGCTTCCAGCATCTGCTTTTAAACTGGATAATATTTGCCCCATTGGGCCATAAAGTTGGCCATCTATGGCATCACTGTATCATCAAATGCAAGCAGGTCCTGAAGGCCTTGAGGAAGTAGCCGAAAAGCCTCTGGTCCTCACTCCTGCTACACTGCCTTGTCTCTCCCGACCTGCCCCTACAGCTTCATGGGGAGTTCCCTCTGATCCTTGAAAGAAGAGAAGACTTAGGCTTTGTTCACAGATGGGTCTGTATGATGTGCAGGCACCACCTGAAAGAGGTCAGCTGAAGCACCACACCCCTCCCTGGCATATATATCCCTGCAGGACAGTGGCGAAGAGAAATCTTCCCAGTGGGCAGGACTTTGGGCAGTGCACTTTGCTTAGAAAGAGAATTGGCCAGACACATGATTACATACTGATTCTTGGGCTATAGCCAATGGTTTGGATAATGGTCAGGGACTTGGAAGGAGCATGACTGGAAAATTGGTAAGAAAGAAACATGGGGGGGGGAAAGTGTGTGGATAGACCTCTCTGAATGGGAAAAACCTGTGAAGATACTTGTCTCCCCTATAAATGCTTACCAAAAGGTGAGCTCAGCAAAGGATAGGATAGGGCAGGATCAGCTGGAGAGGATGACCCATTCAGTGGTTACCGGTCAACCTCTTTCCCTAGCCCCACCATGGTGGCAGGGTTGGAGGCGATACAGTGGCTCAGCAACATAGATTTCCATTCACCAACATGGCTAAGGTCACTGCTGAGCGTCCAATCGAATATGCCAGCAGCAGAGACCAGCACCAAGCATACACCCCCTCCAATATGGCACAGTTCCCTGGGTGATTAGCTAGCTTCCTGGTGATAGGTTCATTATATTGAACTGCTCCTTTATTCAGTCTGCCAATTCAAATGCTGATCTCTGGAATAGGCACTTAACCCAGAATACGGATTTGCCCTTCCTGCATGCATTGCTTCTGTCAAAGATACTATCTGTGGACTTTCAGAATGCCTTACCCACTGTCATGGTATCCCACACTACGTTGCTTCTCATCAAAGAACACTTCACAGCAAAAGAAATGTGGCAAGGGGCCCTTGCTCAAGGAATTCACTGATCTTACCATGGTCCCCACCTGAAGCAGCTGGCTTGATGAAAAGGGAAAATAACTTTCTGAAGACTCTAACGTTGGGAGGAAAATTCTCCAAAAGGTTGTATATGCTCTGAATCAGTGTCTGATTTGTGGTATTATTTCTCCAATAGCCAGGATTCGAGGATCCAAAAGGGTGGAAAAGGGATGGCACTCCTCACTACTATCCCTCAAGACCCACTAGCAAAATTGTTTCTTCCTGTTCTTGGAAGTTTATTTTGCTGGCCTAACAGTTTAGTTCCAGAGGAAAGGACACTTTTATCAGGTGATACTAATGATTCTGTTGAACTGGTGATTAAAACTGCCACCTGGCCACTCTGGACTCCTTATGCGTCAGATTCAACAGGCAACGAAGAGAGTTATGGTGTTGCTGGGTGATTGATCTCAGAATACCAAAGGGAAACGGGACGACTGCTCCACAGTGGAGGTAGAGTGAGGAAGAGTGTGTCTGGAGGCCCTTTAGTCCTTTGGTATGATGCCCTGGGGTTTAGGTCAATGGAAAACTGTGACCACTCTATCCAAGCGGGACTACTAACGGCCCAGACTCTTCAGTAAGGAAGATGTGAGTCATCCTGCCAAGTGAAGAACTGTGACCTGCGGAGGTGCTTGATGAAGGCCAAAGGAATACAACATGGGTAATATATTTATGTATGAAGACAGTCATATTAGCTATGTGACCAGTTACAGAAACAAGGACCAAAATTGTCAGGAGTATTTCCTCCTTATTTTACATGAATATGTTTATATGTATATATATATAAAATATATATTAAATAACTTTTTTCCTCTCTTATTCCCTTGTCATGTATCATCAATGTATTGACCTTGTATCAGTATTTGAGTATTGTTCATTTTACATCATAGTATATAAATTATGGGATATCAAGAGAAGGGCAAACACCATTCAAGGACTTTTTTTACTTCCTTTTCTAGGGAAGAGATTTGTATGTTTTCAGTTGTACATAGAATAGTTGTGTCATGTTAGGTAGAATTATGACCTTGTTTTTGCCTTTATTTGGAGATTAAATATGGTTTAAGGAGATGTGTGTGAGTGCCAGGTTGACAAGGGTGAACTTGTGAGGGTTAATTTTATGTGTTAACCTGACTGGTTAAGAGATACCCACATAGATGGTAAAAAATTATTTCGGAGTGTGTTGGTAAGGGTGTTTCTAGTTTTGAATCAGGAGACTGAATAAAGAAGTCATGCTTAACTAGTGTAACTGAGCATCTTCTAATCCAGTGATTTTCAACTGGTGTGCCATGAGAGAACCTCAGGTATGCTGAGAAAATTTTTAAAGATCCTTAATTAGATTATTTTCAAAAGAAATTTGAAGCGCAGTATGTTCTTTTGTTTTAACTTTTTTTTTTTTTTTTGAGACAGAGTCTCTCAAGCTATTGTCTTGGGGATAGTGTCGTGGCATCACAGCTCATAGCAACCTCAAACTCTTGGGCTTAAGTGATTCTCTTGCCTCAGCCTCCCAAATAGCTGGGACTACAGGCTATTTTTTTTTTTTTTTGGTTGTAGTTGTCATTGTTGTTTGGCGGGCCTAGGCTGAACTTGAACCTGCCAGCTCTAGTATATGTGGCTGGTGCCCTAGCTGCTTGAGCTACAGGTGCTGAGCCTCTCTGTTTTTTTTTTTTTTTTTTTAATATCAACATAATTTCAGCATGCCAGAGAAGTTTAACTATAGTTTTGACTGTGCCATGAGATTAAAAAAAGCTTGAAAAATACTGATCTAAGCCATTCAGGGGCTGAATAGAACAAGAACTAGGAGGAAGGGTGAATTGCTTCTCTCTCTGAGCTGGGACAGTTGTCTTCTCCAGCCCTCAAGCATCAGTGCTTCTGGTTTTTGGGCTTTTGAACTTGCACCAGGATTTACACAATTATTACCCCATCCCTCTGGTCCTCAGAAAGTTGAGCTCAGTCTTAATTACACCAGCTTTCCTAGTTCTCCACTTCACAGACAGAAAATTGTGGCAGTCTTGGTTTCTGTAATAGTGTGAGCCAGTCCTATAATAAATCTCTATCTATCTATCTATCTATTAATGAAAGTCTGAGACAGACTGTGTTATGGTCCATTATTTCACTTTCAAGAAATACATTCAGCAGCATCCTTTATGATTCACCCATGCGAGTTTCAACCTGCTTGGCTTATTGGTGTTTCTGGGATGGCTTCAACTATTGCCATCTGCAAGAAATTTGTGTTTCTTGATTTTTGAGTACCTTAAAACTTTTGTAATGATGTACATATCTATCCAACCATCCATCCTATTGGTTATGTTTCTCTGGAGAACCCTAGTCTAGGATGTATGTGACTTCTATCAGGCATGGGGCATGGGGGACTGCCAGAGGTGCTCCTAAACTCATAAGCCAGTTCCCACAAACATAAGCCAGTGAGGGACCCTCTGCTTGCTAATCTAATGGAGATGTAGCCTTCTCTTCTAGCAGCAACAGTTTGGATGTAGTACCACCTTATGACAGCTTAAAATAATTTTCTGTTAGGTGGTGTCTGTGGCTCAGTGGGTCGGGTGGTGCCTGTGGCTCAGTGGGTAGGGTGCTGGCCCCATATACTAAGGGTGGCAGGTTTGAACCCAGCCCTGGACAGCTAAAACAGCAGTGGAAACTACAACAAAAAATAGCTGGGCATTGTGGAGGGCGTCTGTAGTCCCAGCTACTTGGGAGGCTGAGGCAAGAGAATCGCTTAAGCCTAAGAGCTGGATGTTGCTGTGAGCTGTGACACTATAGTACTCTACTGAGGGTGACAAAGTGAGACTGTGTCTCAAAAAAAAAAAAAAAATTTCTGTCAAGTGAATTATAAAACACTCATTGAGGCCCTATGGTTTAGAGGAATTGACACACGGTATATAAAAACATGGGATTTTTAGAATTTAAATATGTGAAATTTGAGGAACTCATATATGTATTTCAATTATAATAGTTGAATCTTAATATAATCATGAGTAATTGAGAATTGGCTGATCCCCACTTTCCATATGTAGTGTATTCTTTGTAGAACATTCATGGCTGCATCTCTGATTTACACAGACCCTTTCACAAAGGGATTCTCTTCCTCACAAACTCCCACACTAGAGATCAATATTTATGATTCTTTTTTCTAATCCTACTTTATGTTGCCCTAATTATAATTGTGTGCATTCTAATTTTAAATCTACCACATTCTAATTATAAATCTAACTAGATGAAATTTGTTGAAGGGAAGGATAAACTTAAAACACTTTTTATCACTAAGAACAAGCCTTGTTCATTGTTGGTGCTCAGTGAATGTGTATTAATGACGATATAATTTGTGAAGCTGAATGTCTTCTTTATTTGATTTCTTAAGCCCATTTTCATTCAGATAAAGTATCTAAAGATATTTTATAAAACTATCCAGATTCGCATATGGTTTCCTTTTGTTAAGTCCCATCTAATCTGGATATGCAAGAAGGAGCTGTGTTTCCGGTAAGTGTGGTTGTGCAGCACAAATTGCCAAGAAACTATCTTGGAAGTTCAGGAGTTTAGAATTTGGAGGGCGTAGCTCGACTTGCTGAGTTAACAGAAATTCTTCTAAGTTGGTAGAACTCAGTTTTCTATTCTTTTCTGAATAATTTACTGGGGCTATAGGATTCCTCCTGCCCCCATCCCTTTCCCTGTAGTGAGAAGTGGCCTTGCATACTTTGCTGCTCTTTGAAGCACAGTTGTTCTTCAATGGTTCATTCTTAACATTTCAAAGAAGCTTCAGATGTTTTCCTTAGGTTTATTCATCACCTGGCCTCTTCCTGTTCTCCGTAATCCTGATTACTCAACATTTGTGTGCATTTCTGTTTATGATTGGAAAGCCACACATTGCCATGCAGAACTTTTTTTGGTTAGGGTTATTCAAAATTGACTAAAATAACGATATACGTTGCGATGCATTTGTTTCGACTGCCTCGTACTAAATGGAATACATAGCACAGTGAACCCATTAGAATGCCCTTGTGAAGCATCACAAGCTTCAGGGACCTCTCAGCAATCCCTGCTCAATATTGGAAAGCCATTTAATGCCACTCTAAAACATTAAGAGTTGCAGTTTAGGCTTGAGACACTCAAATGAGTAAGCAAAGTCCTAAGTGGAAACTTGATACAGAATACCTTTTGGCCTTTCAAAGATAAAGATCACAAAACCATAGAATATTTAGAACCAGATTTAAAAACAGCTGAACCTTGACCTCTGAAGATCTAATCATTCTGACAGAGTATCTCACAAAGGGCATCTGTTTATTTGGCTTATCAAGTCTGTTAAGAATCTGTATTTTGCATGACATTAAATACTTCTCTGATTATGTTCAGAACATGACTAAGAATAATCAGACTTCCATGTTTTTTTTTTTATTTGTAAATTATAGCTGTGTACATTAATGCAATCGTGGGGTACAATGTGCTGGTTTTATATACGATTTGAAATATTTTCATCTAAAAATATGGAACGCTTCACGACTTTGCGTGTCATCCTTGCACAGAGACCATGCTAATCTTCTCTCTGTCGTTCCAATTTTAGTATATGTGCTGCCAAAACGAGCACTTCTATATGTTATAGTTACTTCAATTTGCAGGTATTAAACCCATGCATTTTATTTCTTCCTTTTCCTTAAATCATTTTCCTTTGCTGTCTGCTACTTCTAAAGCTCGGTCTTGAGGCTTCCAAGTCCAGGATAAGAAGATAGGTAATGGACTTCTTTAATAAGATAGTAGGACTTGAAGGCAAGGTTTTTAGAGTTGAGAGTGTTTTCCTAAACTTCTGTGGCTTTGATTTTACCTGCTAAAGGGAAAGTCTGGAGAACTTGGGTCACAAAGTGTTTCTCATAGTGAAGAGAAGATACCTGTTCCCAGATGGCATCCAAGTGAGTTTTTTTTCTCTGTGGGCTTTGGCTTGAAGAGGTGAAGGTGGTTAAATAGTTGTGTGGGAGGTTTTTTCCTTCCATTTTGGATTGGAAAGAGATTGCCTTTTGGGTTACCCTGGACTAACGTGGGACTCAGCCACAACAAACTGAACTTGGCTATGCAATGTGGCTAGGCGGAGCCCTCAGAATTTAGCTTTCCTGGGCTTTCCCCCCATCTCTTGTAGCAAAGACACAACAGTTCTTAAAAATTCTGGAAGTGGATGCTGGGTGTGGTGGCTCATGCCTGTAATCCTAGCACTCTGACAGGGTGAGGCAGGTGGATTGCTTGAGCTCATGAATTTGAGACCAGCCTGAGCCAGAGTGAGACCCTGTATCTAAAAGAATAACCAAGTGTTACGGTGGGCGCCTGTAGTCCCAGCTACTTGGGAGGCTGAGGCAGGAGGCTTGCTTGAGCCTGAGAATTTGCGTTTGCTGTGAGCTAAGACACCATGGCACTTTATCCAGGTCTACAAAGTGAGATTCTGTCTCAAAAAAAAAAAAAAAAAAAAGAAAGAAAACTCTGGAAGGGTGCTAGACCCAGTGGCTCACATCTATAATCCTAGCACTTTGGGATCCAAGTTTTTTTTTTTTTTTTAAATTTGTTTTATCATAACCTGTAAGGTCCTAAATTAGGAGCTAGAAATTCAAATGCCCATTTTGCCATGGAGGCCAAATAGGCAACACTAATGAATGAAAAGAGTGGATCGGGACGGTGGCGAATGCAAGGTCACAGGTCCTGTCTTGAGGGGCTGCATCCACTGAGGGTTGCCAAGGAAGAAGGCAGGCCCAATGCTGACAGATATTTGGAAACTCCAAATATAATGATATGACATCTCCTTATTTTCATCTCCTTATTTTCAACTTCTACATTAAGAAAACACACAGATAGCCATAAGCCAGATCTAGGCCTGAGACCTCTGTTCTGAAAGACTGGGCTTTTATATAGTTTCCTAAACTTGCCTTTCCCACTCTGTCCCATACCCCTGCCAGGATTACTCCTCCCCTCTGTAGTTTCTAGTCTTGTCATCCATCAGTTCTCAGTTTGGAGTGACAGCTCCTCACACAGGCCTGCTCTCACTCATGGGGATCCCTGCCTTAGCTCAGGTACCCTGGAAAGCAGAAACCGAAACAAGGGTTATGCACTGTGCTTTATTTGGAAGGTACAAGCATAGGGCAGTAAGACCAAGAAAGCACAGCAATGCAGAGGACGGAAGAATGGGAAGCAAAGCTAGGTGAAGCGTGACAGTGCTGCCCATGGCTTCAGGGCAAGCCGTCAAGAGCGGCAGCTGGTCACAGGGGACAGGCGACCTAAGTACACACCTTCTGCTCTGCTGTGTTCTTTGAGGATTACCAATCTGGAGCTTCTTATTGTAACGTCTTGGATTGGGGATTCTTAGACAACATGAGTGGTGTGTATTTGCTCATCAAACCCATGGAAGCCTGATTTGTGATGAGGAATTCTCAGCATAGGCTGTTTTTCCCTCATCCAGAGCCAGGTCACGACGGGTAAGTTTCCTTCTTATTTTCCTGTGCCTGTAATTTCTTTTTGTTGTTGTTTGTTTGGTTGATTTTTTTCCTTTCTCACGGTTCTAACTTTATCCAGGGGTTGTAATTCATCTTCTAATCTCTATGGGCCTGAGGCCTTGTATCTTGTCCCTATCTGGTCATTAAAATCTGTCGGTTTCTCAGACTAACGTAACAGGCTCCCCAGACCCCAGGGACCACATTTTTAGCTTATACTCAACCGCCCTGGTTTTCTGTTCCCTCTTTGTTTTTGACTCCAAGGGGTTCTCTCTAGTTTCTTCCATGCTCAGCTAGGTTTCTAAAAGAATGTTTGTGCTACTGTAGCATTTCTAGGTGATATGCATTGAGAAGATTTTCCGGGTTATTCGGCCGTAGCTTGGTGTTTTTGGAAACAGACATCACACACTGAAGTTGTGTACTGGCTGGTCAGTGTGCCACAACAGAGAGCGTGCTCCACAAGGGCAAGACCTCGCCTAAGTTCCGCGTCTTACAAAGTGCCTGGCACGTAACTGGCACTCACAGCATATGGAAAGAATGAATCTCTAATCCCTAATAATGTTAATTAGGGATTAGAGCCGTAACTCTACTTGGTTCCACGTGATAGTGACTCTGTTTTACTCCAGTTTGGGCTTTCCAGAGAATTGAATACAGTTGCAAGGATAGGTGGATGTTTTTATAAATATTTGGTGGTCAATTTCTCTTTATTTTTACCAAAAAGGAATTATAAAAAATAACTGGCACTTTTAAATTTAGTTATTTAGGGAATGTTCAGATGGACACTCACAGTATTATTTTTCAACATTTTCACTGATCCCTGAAGCTATAATTTTTCCTCTGTATGTTCCTTACAGCTTTTCTTGCTTTGCCTTTTTTTTTTAAATTAAATTATTTTTATTGTTAAATCATAGCTGTGTACATTAGTGCAATCAAGGGGTACAATGTGCTGCTTTCATATACAATCTGAAGTATTCTCATCAAACTGTTCAGCGTAGCCTTCATGGCATTTTCTTAGTTACTGTATGTAGG
>CAUYPK010092302.1:0-64950 GCA_963574355.1 Loris lydekkerianus | reverse complement strand
AATGCCCCCCAACCCAGTGCCCACAGCCTGAATGCCCCCCAACCCAGTGCCCACAGCCTGAATGACCCCCAACCAAGCGCTCACAGCTCAAATGCCCCCAAACCCAGTGCCAGCCCTGCCACGTTCAGCTGCTGCGACCCCAAACTTTCCCCATCAAAGGACACAACATACACTGGGAGGGGTGTTTTCTATGCATAGAACGAGCAAAGGGTCAGAACCCAGAATGTGTGAAGAGTGTCTGGATAAAGACAGTTGGGGACAGACATAGGCAGAGGCACAAGCAGTGGCTTCTTCCAGGAGGAGGCTTGAATGTGAGTGGCCTCGTGGTTAGTGGCGGGACTCCTACCCCATCCGACCCCAGCCTGGAGACATGGTAGGGTGCCCACATGGTTGGACCTTCTGCACCATCAGTACAATGAACATGGGACTGTTCAGGGCAAGGGCCCAAAATGGGCAGTGTGTGTCCAGAGCACCCAGGAACGACCCAAAGCAGGGGCTAACTTTTATAGCAATTCACAGTCTTACATAAACATCAACTACTTCAAAATTAAGATCTTAAAATCCGAGTAAAGAAAGATTGGCTAGCTGTCAACACACTGTCAGCTGGCTTGTCCCCAGGGAGAGTCTCTGCAGGGTGTCACTGTGAGCTGGCCTGACCCCAGGGAGCGTCTCTGCGGGGTGTCACTGTGAGCTGGCCTGACCCCAGGGAGCGACTCTGCAGGGTGTCACTCTTGTGCTTCTTCTGCTCTCTCTGCTTTCATGATTGCCCTGCCCAGCCATGGACTCCGCCCCCTGTCCAGCTCTTGGGAGACATCTAGGGTCTGAGCAGTGTTGTGCCTGTCACTAGGCTGTCACTGGGCCCAGCCCTTTGTTGGAAAGGCTAGGAGGGGACAAACTCACACACATATAGGGAATGTTAGTAGGACAAGTAACAACATTCAAACGTTTATAGATTACACAATGTTTTATGCGCGGTAATCCCCTGATTTCGATGGTTGTGTTGCAGTAGGGGAATGCCCTTGCTTTCAGGAAGCGCCCGCTGTGTAGATGAGAGGGAGGGGGTGGGAAGCAAGTATGGTAAATGCTAACACTTGGGTGAAAGGTACATGGTAACTCTCTGTGCTATGTTTTCAACTTACCTGTAAGTCTGACATAATTGATCACAACGTTAAAAGATAAATAACATACTCACAGCCCCAGCAATGGAGGGAAAATGCTAAGATTGAAAGGGCTCTTCATGTGAAATTAGTAATAAAATACTCAAAATTGTCACATTAAACCCATTTTTTTTTAAGAGACAGGGTCTTGCCATGTCACTCAGGCTGGAATACAGTGGTGCAATATTAGCTCACTGCAGGCTCAAGCTCCTGGGTTCAAGTGATCCTCCTGCCTTGGCCTCCCGTCACCACCCTGGGCTAATTTCTTGATTTTATTTTTGTAGAGATGGAGGTCTTGCTATATTGCCTGGGATGGTCTTGAACTCCTGGTCTTAAGCATTCCCTTGCCTTGGTCTCTCAAATTGCTGGGATTACAGGTGTGAGCCATGGTGTTCCTATCTTAAATCTGTCTTTTTTGAGATATTTTCAATAGGTGGTGCTAGAATGACTGGTATCCATACAAAATAAACTGAAAATTTGACTTCACAGAAAAAATGTCTTCATGGCCTTGGGGAATAAAAATATTAAATAGCATACACAAAATAATAGCTATTTTAAAATATAGAAATTCAGAGCTTTTATTCATGAAAATCACTGTATATCATAATCTAAGGGCTTGTATTATCACAACACACAAGGACTGCTACAAACCTGTAAGAAAAAGATAACACAATGTGAAAATTTGGTAAGAAATTCAGATGCTTCAAAAAGAGGACACCTAAGGGCCAATAATGCTCATGAAGCAAATAAAGGTCTGCACGTAAGTTTTGTGATAACCCCCCTCCACAGATAAGCAGTAAAGTCCTCACATAATAATTCTAATTATGCAGAGGCCTGTTCAGCGAGTCTTTTAAAATCATAGAGCAGATCCCAAGTTTGCAATCAGTAATATAGAAAATGTATCTATCTAAGTAATAAAGTTTATTTCTTTTTATTAATAGAAGTTAAACGGGCAACAGAAAGCTATCGGGATATTAGAAATTGTACTTGAGAACCTAATGCATCAATATCTGGTTTGGAAGTCGTTGCAATTCTCAGTGAGTTCTCCAGGTGCTCATCAGATATTTTGGTTCTAATTTTACTCTTACTGTACTTCATTCTTGAAAATAGTTGCTTGCAAATGTAGGTGCTGCCAGAAAGCAACAACATGACCAAAGTGGGACTATGAAGTGAGGGGCATTTGTCTCTGGGAAGACAGGACCCACACAAGTCCAGTAAAGAGATGGGACCAAATTTTTCTTTATGTTGAATGTCAGATTGCAGCTCTGTGCTTACCATTTGAAGATTGGCAGTTAACATATTTATGTTGACTGAAAATGGATTCGTAAATGCACCAATATATTATTTTCCCAAAGTCTTGAAATCTGCTCTCAAATTCTTGTATCGAATTGAAAAACAAGGCTGTGTAATTTTTGCTGTTTGAGGACTGCTGTTTAGCCAACATGTCAAAATGCATAAATTTTTCTGCCTTAATTTAATTTTCCATAATTTCAGTTTCGTTGGGAACCATGTTGTGGTTTGAAACATTGTATTGATAAGTGGGTTTTCACCTTGAACACACATGTTTAACTCATTTAAAGGAGCAGTTAGATTCACTAAAAATGCTAAATCTATAAGTCAGTTTTTATTGTCAAGTTGTGGTACAAATTTGGCTCTTGATACCATAAATGACTTGATAACATACCGCAAATCATAAAATCGTTTCAATATTTGGCCTTGACATTTACTTCTGATGTCACCATAGTCAGCGTCAGTACTTTTTAGGAATTCCTGGAATTGTGATGATTCGATCCCGTATTCCTTATGAAATTCACAGTGTTGATGATGATTTACATGACATTATCCACTTTTAAAGATTTTGCACATGAATTTTCTTGATGTACTATGCAATGATGCTTCATCAGGTGTGAGTTGGGGGTGCAATTGTTCCTCTTCTATTAATTTTACAAGTCCCTCTCTTTCACCTGCCATCCACAGGGCACCATCAGTAACTATACCAGATATGTTAACTCTGAAAAAAAAAAAAATGGTTTTAACGTATTTTTTACTGTTTTGTACAAATCTCTTGATTTAGTTGTGTCTTTTAACAGCATTTCTTCAGGGACATCATATTTGTCATCAACACTGCTAATAAAAACGGCGTGTTTGTAGCATCAGCTCTGTCATCCATCACCAAAGCACGAAATTTAAAATTAGCGGCTTTACCGTCCAAACTTCTTTCAACAGATTTTCCAATTTCTTCAATTTTCCTGGTAGTAGCCTGGTGAGACCAAGCGATTTTAGAAATATCCCCTTTTTTTAGGGCAAATTTTATCTGCTATGCTTTCCATACATTGCTTTATGGAAATCAGTAAATGGTCTTGATGTTTTGCTATTAAATATGCTATCGTGTAACTGGCTTTTACAATGGAATCTGTTTGAGTTGTAACTTTAAAAAAGTTTTGTTGAGAAGAACAGACTTTTTTTTCAGTTCTACTACCGTGTCCTTATGACACAATCCTTCATATGCATAAATTTGGCAGCATGTTTTTGCATATAATGTTTTAAGATTATAGTCATTGAAAACTTGCACAGATCTCCTACTAATTATCTAATTATTATTATTATTATTATTTTGAGACAAAGCCTCACTATGGCACGGTAGAGTGCTGCTGAGTCACAGCTCACAGCAACCTCCAACTCTTGGGCTTAGTGATTCTCTTGCCTCAGCCTCCCAAGTAGATGGGACTACAGGTGCCCACGACAGTGCCCGGCTATTTTTCTGTTGCAGTTGTTACTGTAGCTTAGCTGGCCTGGGCTGGGTTTGAACCTGCCAGCCTCGGTGTAGTGGCCAACGCCGTAACCACTGTGCTACAGGCGCCAAGCCTGAATCAGTTTTAAGACACTAAATTTTGGGGTGGATTGATTACTCAGCAAGCAACAATAAATAGGCAGCCTCAGCCTCAATTTTGGGGGTCCCAAGGAAGACACCCAGGGCTCTACCTCCTGCTAGCCTGCAATTTGTTGGGGGCCATATGGGTGTAGGCCCTGTGGTCACTGTGGAAGCCCAGCTCCACACTAGGGCCCGAGGATAGATGGCACCACCTCTGGGGGTGCAGCATGGAGACCTGATACAGCCCAGGGGCCCTCCCAGGTGGGGGCTGGGTGTACCAGTCCTCCCCGGGCTCCCAGATGAGTCCCTGCAAGTGCTGAGGCTGTGACACAGCATAGGAAGCACAACACAAAACCCTGATGGGAGGACTCACTATCCCCGGGGCACCTACAGCTGAAGTGATAGTCAGACCACTGCTGGCTGCTTCTCACTGCAGACCAGGCAAGGGGACCAGCATGGGGGTCACGGACGGCTGCTGCTGGTCATCACTGCAGAGTGGCCGTGCTCTGCTGGCACCCCCTCTCCTGGACTCCAGGTGACCTTGTGGCTGGAGGGAGGCACTTCCAGCTGGGCCAGCTGCCAGACTCCGGGGGAAGTACCAGATCCAGCCCCTGTCTGCCCCCACCAGCAAGCCCCATCCAGCCCCGCCCCTTGCCCCACCTGTCTTCACGCCCCACCTCATTCTCTGCCCACACACCAGGCCTGCAGTGGCTCTAGGAAGCCCTCCTGATTATCTCCTGTAGCCCTGTTTTTGTGCCCCGCTTGGGCAGGAGGGCTGTGCCCCTGTGCCTGGCTGAAGTTAAACCAGATTCCTGAGTCTTAGATAGTTGCTGGCAGCACACATGTGCCCCGGCCTTGGGGCTAGTGTGTTAGTGTCCAGCCTTGGGTCCAGGTCACACTGGGGTGGAATGGGGCCTGGGGTCTGGCTTGCCCTGGAAACACCTGGACTATAATATTTAGGTAGAGGGCTTGCTCTGCCTCGATGTGCCCAGGCCTGGTGGGCTATGATGGGGCTGGAGAAGGCAGGCTCGAATGTCAACACCAAGGGACAGAAGGGTGCGGAGAGGCTGAAGGAGCAGGGGGAGCCCAGGGAATCCAGCAGACTTCTGCCAAGTGCTGGCCTTGATGGTAGGATGGGGGCTGCCCATGCAGAGGACAGGCTGCCATGTCAGCTCTCCCTGGACGCTGCCTATGCTCCATCTCACTGTGGAAACTCTCCTGCCACTTAATGATTGGGATGAAATCTGAAATTTCCTTCTCATCAGGGAACGGGGACACTGTCTTCATCTGAGAAACCATGGAGGCTTGTGGGGACTCAGGTCTCCACCAGGGAGCCTGGAGTGGATGCTTTTTATTTTCTCTGTTTGGTAGTGCCTGGGGGTCTCAGTGACGGCTGGGGGAGAGAAGGGAAGGCATTTTGGGCCCAAAGACCCCAGAGTGGTGTCCATTGGCCAGGGAGGGAGGGGCATTCTCCTTGAGTGTCGGGGTAGCCCCTCAGGCAACTGGGGGCTGGTCCTGGAAGGAGGCCCCAGCCTGCCTTGCTCCATCCAGGTCTCTCAGGCCTGCAGTGGGGCAGTGCTCTGAGGCCGGCCTCCTGCCAGCCCTGCTCAGGGCATTCAGGTTCTGCACCTGCAAGTCAGTGGGGGCTCTGTGTGACTGCAGCCCTCAGGAGGATGTCCGAGGACGGGTACTTGGCCCGAGTTAACTTTTAATTTAAAGTCTCTAACCAAAACACAATGGACTTTTGACATACAAATATTAAAAATTAAATTTCCCGAGTTCATTATCTGATAATTAGAACTAAATAACATCTTAACTGAGAGGCCAGCCCACACAGATCAAGTCAGTTCCATTTAAGATTCCATTAGACCAGTGTCGGAGCGGTAAGTAATGGACCATAAAATTTAATTTGGAAATGATCTCGCGCCGTGATGGAGCGATAGCACTCACAAAGGAGGCGGCCGCGGCTGGCCGGGCTCCGGGCGAGACGGCGGATTCAAAAGGAGCCTGCATTGCAGGGAGAACATGTGTTTGCGCTTTCTTCCCCTTCTTTGGGCCCTGCAGTATTTAAAAGTCAGAATTGACCAGTGTAGCTCCATGTAATTACAAAGATCCCCTTATCAGAGTCTATTTGCAGGCTCTAGGAAAGAAAAGGCCAATCCCACATGGTCTCCAACTCATTTACATGCACAGTGACCTGGAGGCTCAGGTGGTCCCTGCAGGGTCCCACTGCACTGGGTTGGGGGGATGAGGAGGTGACCCCAGGGAGGCCCCAGGGAGGCCCCAGGGGCACTTGGGCTCAGGGCTCTGTAGGCCGGAGCACCAGCGGGAGCCTTCTCCATAGCGCGAATCTCTGTGCAACGGCACACCTGTCCCATGGCTGGAGACCTGGACACCAGGGCCAGTAATTCTAAACCAGAAGAGCAGGCTGGTCTGGCTGACTGTGGAGCCCAGTCTGGAATCCCCATGGGGCCTGACCTTGGTCTGCCTGGGACGCAAAAAGCTGCCATTCCCAGCTGTGTTTCTCATCCCTCCCTGGCCTGCACAGACTTCTCTGGCGGGTATCCCTTCTTGGCTCAGCGGACTGGACACTGTGCAACCAACCCCCTGGAACAGTCCCTATGGCCTGTGGGTACAGGGCGTGGCCCAGCATGGAATTCAGAGGGGCTCCATGCAGGTACCCAGCTGGCTGAGCATCTGCTTGGATCCACCCAAGCCAGCATGGCAGTCATGCTCCCCATGGCTGGCAGCAGTGCTGAGAGTCAGAGCGAGGTCCAAGTGCCAGGGTGTGGTCAGTAGTGTTGTGGGGGCAGCTGCAAGACAGGAGCACAGTGTGTGTGGGAGGATCATAGCCTTGGGAGGCAGAAGAGGGGCAGTGGGACCCTCGCTCTGCTCCCTGCACCCCCACCCGCCAGACAGAAGCCCCCACCTGCCAGGCCCCAGGAAGCATCTAAAATTAATTCTTGTTCCCTCAGCAGTGGGTGACCCCCGCTGTGCCCAGCCTGCGCAGGCCCTCGCCAAGCAGCCAGCTCTGTGTCTTATCTCAAGAGCAGCCTCATTTGTTACTTCCCGCTGAATACACCCACTCCCATTATTTCTGTAATTCTTGGCAGGAGCAGCCCTTGCCCTAATGAAACCTGCATTATTGGGAGGTTGCAGTCCTGACCCACTGAAGATTAGCTGTGTACTCTGTTATTACTACATATGTAATTGTATAATTGATTTTAAAATTTACTTTTGTGTCCTCACATCATAAAATAAGCAGCCTATTAAGGGGGAGAAATATAATTGATATATCTCTGAGCACCTCCCCAGGGAGAGAGGGGCACTCTGGGGCCCTCCTGCTGCCTGGGGTTCTGGAGGCCTCTGCACAGGAGCTGGGCACCATTTCCCAGGCCCCCCAGAGTGGGGGCTATACACTTTGCAGCCAGCAGCCCTCTTACCTAAAGCATGAGGCTGCACCCTATTCTGGTGCCCACAGGCCCAAGTAGCCCTGCCTTTTGCTGGAAAGGTAGAGGTGAAGATGGGCTGAATTCCCTCTGGGACCACCTCTGAGACCACACGTCCCTACAGATCTGCCTATGGTGGGAGCAGTGAGGTGTCTGAAGAAGGCTGCTAGGGAGCCTGGTAGCAGAGCCATGCCCAGGGTGGCCCAGGGACAGCCCCTGGCAGGAAGGCAGTGCTTTTCCACTCCACACTCTGCCTGCATGAGGTGCAGACATCCTGGCTCCCTGCTCCTTCCTGTCCAGACTGGACTCTGCACTCAGCCAGTGCAAGTTCTGACTCCAACAGACCAGTGAGCAGGGCAGAACGAGGGCCAGCTCCAGCCACCAGGCAGTGGGGCCAGAAACACTGACCCCAGGGGAGGAGGCTGTTAGGAACTAGGGTGACGCCCATACCTGTGCAGACACGTGCATGCAGGTATACCTCCATGCACGGAACCTGGCCCTGGGAAGGTCATCAGTTCAACTTCATAAAACTCCACCTGGCTGTCAGCTGGTGTTACTACCCTCGTCCAGTAGTCCTCACAACAGGGAAGTCCAAAGCAGGTAGGTGTGCAGTCTGCTCACTAGGAGGCTTGGATTGAGTCACATCAGACCAGTCTCATCCCTTGGGTCATGAGGTTTCCTAGCACCCTCATCTCTGGGATTAGCCCTATCAATTGGCCAGGGCACAGGGGGTTGTTTTTAAGGAGTGGATTTTGTTCCACAGAAGGAGGGGGGGCCTGAGGTGTCATGCAGACAGGGTGGGAAAACAAAAGTTTCTTTCTTTTTTTTTTTTTTTTTCTTATTATTATAGATAAAAATATGCACCATAGATGTGGCCCGAAAAAATTTCATTACAATCGGCCGACACAGCCACTCTCACAAACGTGAAAAATCAATGACCCAGTTAGTTACAGGCAGCAAGTGGCCCCCAGACCCAGGCTGGAGCTCTGCAGGGTTGCCTCAGCATGGGGTAAAACTGGGCCATGGGGACCACAGACCCTAATCATCCACCGGGGTCAGTCTCTGCCCATGGTATGCCAAGGGGGCTCTCCTCAGATGCCCGGGACAGTCCCCTGCACAGCTAGTGTCCCACCTCCAAAGAAGAGCGAGTTTCTTCACCCTGACATGGCTCGTGTTCTGGTCTTTGTTGGCAACTTCACTGGATGGGGAAGGGCGAAGACCCTGGCCTGGTCTGGCTCCAGGGGCCTGAGGTGACCTTGCACACAGCCAGGTAGGCAGTGGCTGTGCTTCCCTGGCTTCCTCCATGAGTGGGGCTGAAGGCCCTGCTTGGCACAGGAATCTAGCCCCACATGCCCACATCTCTCAGGCCTCAGGTGATCCAGCCTGGCTCCCTGCTCAGCCAGGCTGCCCTCCTGGCAAGTTCGGGCTCACAAACGCATCCCCATCCCTCACCTGTCAACCCACCCCAGGAAGGGGAGGCATCAGATAACTCTGTGAGTCACACATCAAGACACCTAAAGGAAGCCCTGAAAGAGACAGTGTTTCTTCAGCCTGGTTAAGACGCATATAACAAAATATATGTAAGAAAGTCTGCTACTTAATCACAGAGACGAAGAGCCCCTGTGGGAGATTGTTCTGTTTAAAAAATGCAGTGGTGACTTGCAAATATGTTTTTAGAAGCAATTTTATTACAAACTGTCCCATCCAGTAGCGCCTGGAAAATTATGGGGTGCTGTGTTCATTCCTCAGAGGCCCGGACAGCAGCCGGAGCTGTTAGGGAGGATTTTTCCAGCAGAGCTGGGTGGGGGAGGGGGGCTGAGAGGAGGATGCTGGCAGGAGGCTTGTGCTCAGGTACATGGCCCCGCCAGTGAGCCCACAACTCACTGAACATTGCAGAGGGACACACCGAGCAGGTGAATGACCCCAAATCTTTCCTTTCTAAAGAAGGGATGAGAGCCAGGGCCCATGGGAGTAGGGTCTCCTGCCTCTCCCTTCTCTAGCTAGCCCATCTTCCCTGGGGGTTCTTTAGCCCTGGGTGGAAGTTATGGCGAAACCTTTTGTTGGGGGTGGTGCCTGTTGCTCAGTGGGTAGGGCGCCGGCCCCATGTGCCAAGGGTGGCTCAAACCCGGCTGTGGCCAAACTGCAAACAAAAAAATAGCCGGGCATTGTGGCGGGTGCCTATAGTTCCAGCTACTCTGGAGGCTGAGGCAAGAGAATCTCCTAAGCCCAGGAGTTGGAAGTTGCTGTGAGCTGTGTGACGCCACAGCACTCTACTGATGGCGATAAAGTGAGACCCTGTCTCTTAAAAAAAAAAAAAACAACCTTTTGTTGGGCATGGCTATACCCAACCAAAAAAGGTAGGAGGGGCGAGGTTGGTTGGGGGAAAGGCTTCCTGCCCAGCCTCACACTTGAGTCCTCGAGGGCTGCTTCCCTGAGACCTGGCTCAGGAATTATCCCCACCCCTCACTCCCCTTCCATGTCCTGCTCTCCTATGAGAAGGTCTGAGATCGAGGGCCCTGAGTCAGCAGTAGCACCCAGGGGCAGCCTGAGAACAAGGAGACAGATCATTCATCACAGTGCTATAGTTGTAAAATGATGCTCAGTGTTCAGAGAGGCCAGGACAATGGCATCACCATGGTGGAAGAGGCTGGGAGAGAGGGACTTGAAGGACTTGTAGGTCACACATTCTGGAAACCTGGACAACTGGGTAATCTGCACACCCAGTAACCTGTATAACCTGGTAACTTGCATACCCAGGTATCCTGCACACTGTGTAACCTGTATGCCCAGGTAACCTGCATAGCTGGGTAACCTATACAGCTGGGTAACCTGTGCAGCCTGGTAACCTGCATACTTGGATAACCTACACACCTGGTAACCTGTATACCTGGGTAACCTGCGCAGCCTGGTAACCTGCATAGCTGGGTAACCTGAACACCTGGGTAACTGCACACCTGGGCAATCTGCACACTTGGGTAACCTCCATCCATATACAGGTGACCTATTCTGCTTGGTGACTTGCACTCTCAAGTAAACTGCTCAGCTGAGTGGGCCATGTCCTGCCAGAAATTCCAGGCAGCTTACAGTCACCCTGCTTGCCCAGGCTGGTGACACTGGAGGCAATCCTGTGGGAATAAGGATGATGCCAGACAGAGGCTCACCTGGAGGGGGCTTAAGAGCCATCAGCTACTCTGTCTAGCAGTAGTAGCTGACAGCTACTACTAGATTCAAAGAGCAACTAGATTTCTGAGGACTTTGGAGAAAGCAAATACCTGGAGGGAGACCTTGTAGATCAGGCCCATGTGAGTCAGCAGGTGCCCTGCACTGCAGGGCAGAGGCCTGAGGGGACTGACCTGAGAAACCCAACTGTGAATCTGGTCAGAGACCCAGGAGCCACTCAACTCCCCGCCTTCCTTCTCTTCTCTCCACTTACTTCCCTCCCTCAGGTCCCCTCCTCACCCTTTCTTTGCCCCCTCCCCTCCTTCTCCCCTTCCTGGGCCGCCTCTTCTCCCTACAGAGCTATGATTGCCAGCCCTGGACTAATCCCTGTGGTCTGAAGCAGAGAGGGGCACATGACTGGCTGGCCTGGACCATGTGCCCTCCCCCTAGGCAGGACACAGGGCAATTGAGGGCCCCCCTGAGGCATAGACACTCTCCGGGAGTGCTGGAAGGGCTTGTGTCCACCCAAAGGCCAGCCATCCATGGACCTAAGGGTCTAGAAAATGTTGGGGCCAGCAAGAAGCTTGGCCAGTTCTGGAATGGGAGTGTCTGGCATGGCCGGTCCACAGGGACAAAGCAGACCCAGATGCTGGGTGGCCAAGGTCTGAGGAGGGTAGTGGGGAGTGACTGCTTAAGGGGAGCAGGATTGGGGGTGTCAAAGGCAAAACGAAAATGTGGAGACGAATCTCTAAATGTAATGTTCTATTTGGGAGGAAACAATGGCGGCCCACAGTGCGTCAGAAGAACAGAGCAGCTTAGAAGTTTTATAAAGAGGCTCAAGTGTCTGGAACATCCCCTGGTGCTGGGAGCCACAGAAGGGCAAGATCCACCCCAGAGCTTCGACTCACCTCAGCTGTCGTTTGTAGCTGGTCTCTGCCAGGATGGGCAGTTCCTTCCCGCTGCCTTGAGCTGCTGCTGCTGAGGAATGAGAGACTCATTGTAACACAAAATTCTGTGTCCTGCCAGCCCTCCACTGTGAATTCTTTGGGTATCACAATAATGGCTGGATTCACATTATCAGGTTTCACAGGGTGATAAAAATGTTCTGAAATTAGGGTGTGGTGATGATTGCACACCTTGTAAATACACTAAAAATCAGAAAATTGCCCACTTTAAAATGGTTAATCTTATTATGTTAATTATATGGAATTTTAAAAATCAGGGAGAAAAATTTCTTATAACTTAATACTAAGAAAAACAACCCTAGGCTGGGTGAGGTGGCTCCTGCCTATGATCCCAGCAATCTAAGAGGACAAGGCAGGGCGGTGCCTGTGGCTCAAAGGAGTAGGGCGCTGGCCCCATATGCTGGAGATGGTGGGTTCAAACCCAGCCCTAGCCAAAAACTGAAAAAAAAAAAAAGGACAAGGCTGGTAGATTTCCCGAGTTCAGGAGTTCAAGACCAGACTGAGCAAAGTGAGACCCCATTTCTACTAAACATAGAAAAAAACAGCTGGGCATTGTGGTGGGTGCCTGTGGTCCCAGCTACTGGGGAGGCTGAGGCAAGAGAATCACTTGAGCCTAAGAGTTTGAGGTAGCTCACCAGGGCACTCTACCCAGTGTGACAGTGAGGAAAGGAAGGAAGGGAGGGAGGGAGAGAGGAAGGAAGGAAGGAAGGAAGGAAGGAAGGAAGGAAGGAAGGAAGGAAGGAAGGAAGAAAGGAAGGAGAAAGAAAATAAAAACAACCCAGTTAGAATAGGCAAAAGATGTGAGCAGACATTTTTACGAGAGAAGATACACAGATGGCAAATAAGGGCACTAGTAGGTACCGAACACCACTAGTGGCCCAGGCAGCTCAAGGTGGTACCCAGGAGCAGCCACTCCACACCCATACGCATGGCTAAAGTGAAAAACCTGACCTGTGCCAGACACCACTAGTGATCCGGGCAGCTCGAGGTGGTGCCCAGGAGCAGCCACTCCACACCCATACGCATGGCTACAGTGAAAAACCTGACCTATGCCAGACACCACTAGTGGCCCGGGCAGCTCGAGGTGGTGCCCAGGAGCCGCCACTCCACACCCGTATGTGTGGTTAAAATGAAAAGCCTGACCTGTTCTGCAAGTGCTCCTGGGACTTGGAGGACCCCATACGGCTCGAGGGAACTTAAAGTGGTGCAGCCACTTTAGAAAATAACTTGGCTGTTCCCTAAAAAGTTAGACATGCACCCACAACACGAGTCAGCACTTACCTGGGAAATGAAAGCGCGTGTCCATACAAAGCCTTGTGCTGGAAAGTCACGGCTGCCTTGCACATGTCTAAAAAAACCCAAACTGGAAACTACTTGTATGTTCACCAACAGTTGGGGCGTCAAGCCGATCTTATGCAGGGTCCGCACGCAGAGAACTGCTTACAGCGAACAGCAGGAATACCTAACCACAAGTACATGCAGTGCAGGAAGCCAGAAGGAAAAGTACATTGGTATAAAACTCTAGAAAGAGAAAATTAATTTTCAGTGACACGAAGATCTGTGGTTTTGGGAGGAAAGGATGGGGTTTCAGGAGGGGTGGGGAAGGAAGGGGACGGGAAGGGTAAGAAGTGAGCGAGCATACTTCTGGCGGTGACGGGATGGTTGCCGGCTGTGGTGCTATCCTCACTGGTTGTCAAGTTTGCCAAATTCCACACTTCATGTACTGTTTGTTATGCAGCAATGATACTTCCATAAAACTGTTTTTTTTTTTTTTTTTAAATGAGCCCATCCCTGGGGCTGAGCTGCGGCCTGCATCCCCACGTCCCAGGGCCTCCTTCCAGGTCCTAGAGGCTGAGTGAGTGGCCAGGATAGATGAATCCGGCTCAGTGGGTGAGGACAGTGAATACCTCAGACTTAGCAGAAAGAGGGTTGGCAGGAGTGCAAGTGGCCCGAGGGCTAGAGGGTCAGCCCTGGCCATGAGCATGGCACACTCTTCCCCTCACTCCCATCCCTACGCCTCCAGGGTACCACGGACCAGCCCAGGGCTGGCTTTGAGAGCAGAGGAAGATCCCGAGGCCCAGGTACCAGGTACTCCCAAGGGCAGAGGGGTAGGGAGATGAGCCCTAAACAGAGCTCCGTGCCTTGCTCCCTCACCCCACCTGCTTAGGGAGAATGGGGCGCACATCTTGCTCTGTCTGAGGGGATGGTTAGAGTCAAGCTGGCTTCTCCGCACACCCTTTGTCCAGCCTGAGTGACCACTCCGATCCTCATGCCTGGCTCTGAGGGCAGCTGGGGCAGCCTGCTAGGGTCAGTCTGCCAGGGCATGCCCCATCCCTCCGTGGGGCCCTCTGGATGGGCATGTCTGCATCTACAAAGCTGAACTTTTCCAGCTGCCAACCCACCGCAGCCCAGGGAGACAGAATTGCCCCAGACAGAGAACAGAGACACAGAGTGTGGAAAATCGGACTGACAGGGCCACACGGGCAGCTCTTGCTCGAGCAGGCGGGACATTTACATTTATATAGTGCATTTCGCCAGGCTGGGCCAGACTCCCGCACCACCCAGGCCCACACACCAGGGACCCAAGGAGCTCAGAGGTGAGCCTGGCAGGACCCAGTGTGGGCAGAGCCCTGTGGTTGGAGGTGTGGCCACAAGACTCCCCAGGTGGGGGAGTCCTCAGCCCTTCCCTGCAGTACAATCTCCTCCTCTCTTCCCTCCAGGCCTCCCCCAATGTGGTCAACTTGCCCCTGACCTCCCATGGCCTTCCCAGATGATGGGGCTCCCTGGAAAGCCCATGCCTCTCGCCTCTTCTTGTCCCCAGGAGAGATGCCTGGGAAACTCCAGCCCAGCTGGATAAAGACTTTTCTTCAGGCCTGGGACAGACTCCTGGGAGGGCTCCTGCCTTCAGGCCAGAGAAAGCAAGGAGGCCTGCATGTCCGCTGACCTTGAGCCAGACCTCCTAGGGGTCAGGAAGCAAAGCTCGAGAAAGCCTCTCTCAGAAGGCCTGACAAGAAGGGGGAGGGTGATACCAGGCAGGGCACGTGGAGAGAGGATGCTGCCTGTAAGCCAGGGGCAGTGGTCTGCAGAGGGAAGCCTGCTGGGGCTGTGACCTTTGACTGCAGCCTCCTTAACTGGGAGCTTAGAAATGTCCTAACACAGGTGTCAGTGCTGGAAAGTAGAGAACTGACCATTTCTTTTACAGATGATGTGGCTGTGTCCTGGAAGAATCAACTGAAAACACCTCCAACAAAAACATACTCAGTAAGGATGCCGAGGACGAAATGAATAAGCCAAAAGCAATAGCCACCAGAAGACCAAAAAAGACAAAATACTTAAGATTAAACTTACAAAGTAAAACACGAACCTGTACACAGCAAGTGTCCACATTCCACTGAGGGGTGTGGAAACGCGAGAAACAGCCCACCTTAGGACGAGTGTCATGAGGGCCCTCTGTGTCTTAAAATTCTTAACACTTTTTAAAAGGGAGTCTAAGCGTTCATTCTGCACAGATCCTGTGGCTGACCACTCTGTTCTACCCTCTCCAGCAGCCTCAGCTGAAGCTGTGACAAAGTTCGGGGCCGTTACTGGTGAGGGGAGGCCTCTGCCTTTGCTGAGCCTTTGTAGAGGCACCACAGCCTGTGTTTAAGGACAAAGCTCCTCTGTCACCTCCCTGCAAGGCCGTTCCTGACTCCCAGTTGCTGGTGGCATGGAGGATGCCTGCAGAGATGGCATGCCCCCTGCGGGCAGTGACACCTGAGCCCCAGCTTTGCAAGTGAGAATGGCTAGACCAGGATCCCACCTGGAGCCCTGAGCACCGCACATGATTCCAGAGACACAAAACGGATGCCATAAACGAAGATTGGTAAATTGGACTACATAAAACCAAGCATTTCTAAATAGCAGAGATTGCCCCCTCTCAAAAAAGGTAAATGGGAGCCAGGGGCAGGGGATACAGCATGCATGAGTGAAGGCTGATATCCTTAGGACACTCCTAAAAAGAAGAAAGGAAAAGATTGGCAGACAGAGAAAACAAGCAGAGGCTGGAGGGCAGAGGTGTGGAGCCTCCTCCCGCCCACTGCACCTGCCAAACTCAGGACCCCGCCTCTTAGTGTCCGGCCCCTGCCAAGGCCTCCTCGAACCTCTTGGTGCCCATGGTGGGTGTTAGCCTAGACCAGGCGTCCTCAAACTTTTTAAACAGGGGGCCAATTCCCTGTCCCTCAGACCATTGGAGGGCCAGACTATAGTTAAAAAAAAAACACCTATGAACAAATTCCTATGCACACTGCACATATCTTATTTTGAAGTAAAAAACAAAATGGGAACAAATACAATTCACACGGTTTCATGTGGCCCGCGGGCCACAGTTTAAGGACACCTGGCCTAGACCCACAGAAGTTGGTCTGGGAATGGTGGAGCCTGGCTGCCTCAATCCTGAGGCATCACCAGGCTCCTTCCTACCCCTCTGCATAGCTGCCCTTCAGGGGTGAGGGGGTGGGGCTCAGGCAGGGGCTGAATCTGGGAGTTCAACCAGAAGCCCTCATCTGGGGCCCAGGTTGGAGAAATGGAAGGAAAACTGTTCTTAAATTTCCCACACAGCCAGCAGACTATCTTAAAATACAAAAACAAGTTTGGATCCCCTCTCCTGCACTTGCCTGCCCAGGGCTGCACACAGGAATGCGTCTCTGCCATGTCTCAGTCCCCAGGGAGGTTCTGCTCAAAAGCCCCATCAGGCCTGGCCCATGTCCTGCTGCTGCAACTAAAGGGGGCAGAACATGTGAGCCATGACAGAGGGGACAAAGCTCTAAAACCCTGTGCTTGCAGGTGAGAAGGGCCAGGCCAGGATCCCACTTGGGCAGAAGCGTCCTGCTCACTCCAGGCCCCCATACTGGGGACACTAGGATGCCCAACCAAGACCCCCATCCCAGGGCTCCACCTTGAAGCCCCAACCCTGAGACCCCAGATTCCTTAGACACCCACCAGGGCCTACAGGAACCCTGGTGACCCTGGGACCCCACTCCAGGGTCCCAATCCCAGATCCCCCAGGACCTTCACCCAGGCTCTTCATGGCTCCTAGGACCCCCATTCCAGGTCCCCTGTGCCCCCATTCCAAGGCCCCCAGACTCTCCTCCCCAGGTCCTCCCAAGACCCTTTGCATTCCCCTCGCCCAACCATTCAGGTCTGTAGCTTGAGGCCAGACTTGGGACTTGGTTGGCTGGGGCCTTCTTGCTACCCCCAGGGCACAGTCAACTGACTGTCACCATGTGTTCCCTGAGAGCAGAGGTCAGGAAGAGATTAGATGGATTCTGAGCAAAGCCCCTCCCATTGTCTGAGCTGTGCAGTCTCTGTCCCATTCATTCTCTTGGAATTGGGCCCAGACTGCACCACCCTGGCTATGGGGATTGGCTGGAGCATGCACATGACCTGGGTGCAATCAGACTTGGGGTGGCCAGGACAGAGCCGCAGGGCTAGGCCTACAGACCAGGTTGGGAAGTGAGGCCTGCTCTTGGGGCGCAGGGCAGCCTCAAAGGTGAAGGGCCTGGAGGGTGAAAGGCCCTGAGGGCAGGGATGACCTCAGTGGTGTGGTCATGAGGTGGACAGGTGTCTGCCCGGGGCAGTGGGGCACTCTCCGGAGCATAGTGAGCTGTGGGGAGGAAATGGCAGGTATAAGGTGGGGCAGGAGCCAGAGTGAGAGGAGAGCAGGAGACGTGGGTGGGCCAGGGTGGGTATAGGGGGGAGGGACAGGGGAGTTACAGGGAGGAGTGTAGGTGAGGACCCGGTGCAGGCAAGATGTGTCCCAGAGATATCTGAGCTAGCTCTTCATGGCCCCCAGCCTGCTGGGTGCTCCTGGCCTGTAGTGAAGGGAGGGGGCATTAGGGCATTGTGCAGACAGAAGCTCTCAGGACAGTGGGCTCCCCACTCCAGCTTTGGTGAGACTTTTTTATGCTGCCCACAAGTTATCAATCTCCACTCCCTCAAAGACAAATGCCATGTCAGCCCAGCTGCCGGGACCCCCTATTTATCACCATTTAATATATATTAAAGCTCTCTCACCTCTGATTACGAAAACAAACAAAAAAAGCTGCATCAATCATGGGGCAGCAACAGGCAGGAGGTGGGTGGGGCGTAGCAGGAGTTGGGGTCTCCCCTCATTCCCAGGGACCCTTTGCTTACAGATGCTCCTGGAGGCTCCAGGACTGGGGAACAATTTCTTCTTGGGCCCAGGCTGCCCAAGCAAGTGGACAGCACACCCCCCAGCAGCCAAGCTTTCCCCCACTCTGCTCCCCCAATGATATCGTCTCCAGGCAGAGGAGGAAACTGAGGCAGGGAGTGACTAGCCTGTGGCCTGTGTGTTAGGAAGACCCTGGGAAGAGCTGAGCCCTGGGAACCTGTCGCAGCAGCCCTGTCCAGGCTGCTGAGACTGTCTAGGCTTCAGGGACCCCCAGGGCAAGGGGCCACCACCTGCACTCCAGAGGCCTTTGGCCTCCAACTGAGGTAATATCTGTGCTAGATCCAGGGTAGACTCTCACCAGGGAAGTGGACCCTGTTCTAGGGAAATGTTGAAATCTGGGGCAGAAGCTGTAGTCAGAGTTGGTGTGGAGGGACAGAGCCATGCCCATCCAGCCGTGGGCCACCTCTAACCTGTGATGTGATGGTATAGGAGACCAGCACCACCCACTCTACAGGTAGAGAAGCTGAGCCTAGGCGGGGTGGGCTCACACCCCCAGGGGTCCTGCACACAACAACCCCCAGCCCTGTCCCCACCCCCTCCATCACCATCTCTCTTCGTTGCCACCCACCAGTCCCCCATCCCATAATAAGCCTCGCCTGGTCCCCTGAGGACTGAGGCTTGAGGGGAGGGGCATGGGCTCGGGCCACTAAATCAGTCCACGCCTGTCACCAGCTCAGGGCGCCGGAGCCGCCCGAGCGGAAATAACAAATGGCTGTCATTGTGGAGCCAAAACCTGTGATTATAATTATCACATCCTCGGTGACCTTGCGTAAACTTTAATCCCTCTCCAATGGAGCATTTAAATAGCCTTCACTGTGCTGCAGAGCCCCTGGCCCGCCTGCACGCCCCCAGCCCTGGAGCTGGCTGGGGGGGAGCAGGGACTTCTCTGGAGCTGCTCCACCTAAGCTGGGGGCTCCTTTCCCGACTCCTGGAAGAGGGACAGAGAACAGTCGGGGCGGGTGGGCTCCAGGCTTCATCCTGGAGCCTCCAGAACACCCCTGTCGGCTCCCTGGGAGTGCCTCTGGGTCCCCGCAAGCAGCCCAAGTGGGTGCCCTACTCACCTTCCCCCCCCCCCCCAGTGCCGTACCAGCCTCAAGTGGTCCAGACCTGTGTGGCCAAAGGCTGCTGTCTCCTAAGTTCTGGCAGGGGCACTTCTTGGGTGGGTGTCCCTCTCGCAGCTCCAGGGATCCCTTGAGAGTGGCTCCCTCCAAGGACCCTAGAAGGTGGCAGGATTTGGCATCTGTTGGCCTGGGAAGGGCATGGACCCCCATCTCCTCAGTGCAGCCAATACAGCTGGACATCCACTGTGGGAAGCCCTGCTGGGGCCATGAGGGGTCTGGACACAAAATGGCTTCCTCTCCTCCAAACACACAGTCCTCTCTCCAGGCCAGGGAGTATCCTGGCCCTCAGCCTCCCAGCCTGCTCCTTTCAAGGACTGGGTGTCCACCACCCAGTTCCCAGCAGCCCAGACCCTTTCCAGCCCCTCCCACACATGTGCTCTTGGGGGGAGCTGTTGGGGAAGGTCTGAAAGCTCCCTAAACCCTTATCTGGGACACTGACCCCCATGGAAGTAGGGCAGGGGAAGACACCAGGAGCCCACCCCCTCCACTCTGTTTTCCTTCTTCTGCAAGAGGGGTCTTGAGTCAGAGATGGCCAGGATGGTTCTCTGTGCTCACGTAGTCCCTGGGTCCCACACAGGACTCCAAGGTCAGTGTCCCTTGATAGTACCATATTCTGCAAGATATCAATACTTGAACACATTGGGAACGTTCCCATGGGCTCCTGGCGGAGGGTGGAGTGGAGGTAGTGGGACTTTCCATGGCCACCACCAAAGGTACTGACAAGTCCTGTCGCCAAGAACCTCTTTGACCCTGTCTGAGTTCCCCACATTGGCATGAGTGAGAGGCCTGTTCTCACATACCTACCTTAACCCTCCTGAAGTTAAAGGTGCCTCCGGGGCACATTCTCTGCCTCCTGGGGTCACAACCGGTGTGGAGCACTAGGATAGCCAAGGCCTGGAGACAAGGTCCCCGCCCTGCCCATGAATGACCTGAGTTAAGTCAGGACAAGTACAGGTGCTCACCAGCAGGTATATAGGCCCAGGGTCAGGAGGTGACCTGGGGAGTCATCCAAGCAGAAACTTGAATGAGAAGGGGACACCACAGGCAGAAGGGCAGGAAGGGGACTCCAGCAGAGGGAGTGGCAGGTGAGGAGCTGGAAGAAGCAGAGACTAGGACGAGCCCAGACCCCCCCTGGGGCAGGGCCCCTCTCCAACCTGTACCTGCCATGCCCCTTGAGCTTGGGGGAGCATCTGTGGAGGTGTGTCATCCAGGTGCCTGCCAGGTGGGGGCTGTGGGGGGCCAGAGTACTATGCCCAGGCCTCTGACGGTTCCCCAGCTTGTCTTCCACTCAACCACCCCCAGGGAGTCCTGAACCCAGCCACTTTCTCTACTCCTGTCCCCAGCACTTGAGCACATGCCAGGACATGCCACGCCTCGGTGCAGGCCCCACCCATGCTGTTCCTTTGGATAGGTGTGTCCCTGTGCAAGTCGGGGGGGGGTCCCCAACTTCATTCCCTAAAACCCTGTATTATCCTCCAGGGGGCCCCCTAGCCCTGAGCACCCCAAGTATAGCCTTGTCCTCACTCTGATATCTCCCTGGGATGGTGGGAGAGTGGTGGGGGCAAGAGGAAACCCCCAGGGAGCTGTCCCTGAAAGTCTTGGCCCTGCATACAGCCAGGACTACAGAGGGATGTGCTGAGGGCCCTTGGCATGGTAGGTGGGGCTGGGCCTGGAAGCAGGAGGGTGTACTAGGCACTGGGGCTGAGCGGGCGAGGCCTGGGCATATTACATTGGCGTGTGCCTACAGTAACACTCGTGCACTAGCACACAATGCAGGCTCATGGCTGGGGCACACGCACATGTGCACACTTACATGCACACAGGAGAGCGCAGCCATGCTGCACACAGGTGCATATGTGCAGTGTCAGGCGAGGGCTGGGGAAGCTGGGGGGTGGGTGCTGCCTGAGGAGGGGACTGGCCAGTCTGAGTGGCAGCTAAGTCTGCTGCAGAGAGAGGTGCTAATGAGGAGGGGGAACCTTCGACTGAGCCACACACCCCAGAGTGACATGGGCAGAAGAAGCAGGAAAACACTGAGACCACAGTGGCCAAGAGGGTGTGGGTGGAGAAAGGCCAGTTCCAAGGAGGAGAGTATGATCAGCCAGAACAGGTCCCTGGGGTCAGAGGTCGAGGCACAGGAGGCCTCAGTTTGGTCTGGCAACAAGGAGGTTGTTGGGGCCAGGCCTGAACTGTGACCTTGCAGGGACAGGGTGCAGGAAGGACATTAGAGGCTAGAGACCCTGGCTGGATGGGGAGGTGGCTGGCAGGGAGAAGTGAGGAGATAAGAGGGTCCCCGGCTTTTTGCAGGGCTGGCTCAGGGGGGAGCGGCCCCCCAGGGAAGACACTTCTGGAGCTATCAGTCTCACTTCCCAATATAGGCCTGGCCTCCCCCCAGGCTGAGGTGCAAGGGAGGGCCTTGCCACGCCCCACCCCAGCCCTCAGCCCCAGGTGAGGGCAGTGCCGAGGTCCTGGCAATGTAGGTTGTCTCTGGAGCCCCCGGAAGGCAGCAGGCCAGGACGGCTGCAGGGCTTAGGCGCTGGGACCTCAATTACCACCACCAACTCAGAAATGTCAGCGTGCCTCTCGCACCCCAGCCCTTGAGTTTGGGCTGAAGTAGCAGCAGCCCCAGCCAAGAGTGAATTGCGTGGAAATCACATAATTGCCGGCTGCCATGCGGTCACCCTTGACTGCTGCAGGGACGGCTGTCACATGAGAGCCAAAATGTGGCTCTCAGGCCAGAAGAGCCATCCCGACGCTTGCAGGCACCCCCAAGCCCCTCACTGCCAAATACTGGGTAAGGGCCGAATCTGCATCCTGGGGGGCAGTGCAGGGCAGGGAAACTGATCACACACTTACACGAGGTCACCTGTATACCGTAGGCACCAATGCCGGTCAGCCCTTTCCCCCACTTCCAGATGGTCCTGGATCCTCTGAGACTTCTGCAGAGAAACCATGGATGGGGACAGGAGCAAGTTGGGGGTACTGGACCCCCATGGATGCACCATGGGAACTGTATGGAAGAGGGGCTGGAGCACTAGAGAGGGGCCATCAAGGGAAGGTGGCTTTGCGGCCACCACATAGGAGTTGAACCTATCCACAACCTCACTGTCAGGCCTGTCCCATACCCAGCAGGCCCTCCGCCCTGGGGCCTCAGGTAGCGCCTGCCTGTTCTCTGCCCCACTGAGAGCCTGAGCTGGGGAAGGACATTGACCAGTACTTGGCAGGTGGGGCTGGCAGCTGAGCTGGGGCTCTGATCACCACCTGCCTGGTTTCTAGCCTGCTCTGTGGTTCTACCTACAAGGCTGGTGTGGACAGGGATACCCATGTGTGAGGGTGGTGAGCTGCGAGGCCTACCTAGCCACCTGCAGAGCCCAGATAGGTCCCTCTGGCCACAGAGAATGCAATAGGTGGCCCTGGAGCAGCCTGGTGCTACTCATGGCTCTCTGAGCAGAGCCCAGAACTCAGCTCCTCCAAGAGGGCATCGAGCAAGCTCCTTGAGTGTGGGCACATCCTGGGGAGACTGCCCATTCTCTCTGTGACATAAAAGGGGGAAGGAGAAATGCGTCCAGGGGGCAGGTCTGCCCAAGGGCCACCCCACCCCAGGTGCCAGTCATGCTGGGCCTTGTGGCCCCTGCCCCTCTTCTGTCCAAAGCTGTCAGGAGCTAAGCCAGCTAGGCAGGGGCTGGGAAAGGAACAACACACACAGGCACATCTACACACACGTGTAGATGTACACACAGTCAAGCTCTTTCCCCCAAAATGCACTCAATCTGTGACTGACACTCCTGAGGGCTGCTGGCCTGTGGACCATCCATTTAGGGACCTCCTGGCCCTGGTGGCCAGAGGCAGGGGTGGTCAGGAGGCCATCCAGCAGTGAGAAGCCCCCAAAACAAGTTATGGGGGGAACAGTAGACTTGGGGGGCAACCCAGGTGGTTCCAGGAAGAGTTCTCCATCCTTCCACCTGCCTGCCCACCCATTTATCATACTCCTTCCCCTCAGCCACGTGTGCTCACACCTACCCATTCACCCCTTATCCACTCACCCATCCAGCCACAAATTTATCCATCCATTCATTTATTACAGTCCATCAACTCTTCCATGTGCCTGTCTATCTACCTGTCCACCCATCGAACTGGCCACCCTGGGTATCTATATATCTATCCATCTGCCCATCCATCAATCCCTCAGTCTGTCCCTGCTGCCATTTTTCCACCACTTAGTGGACCCATCTGTGTGAGAGGGGCTGAGCCTGGCACCTGTGAGGCATTGCCAGCCTTCAGCAGGAGCGCTGAAGTTCATCTGCGTCCAGGTGGCAAGCTGGGAATGGGAGAACAGGGCAGCTCTCTTTGAGGTCAGACTTGTTTTCTAAGAACACAGTAGGATTGAGGAGTAAGCAGAGGATAGTGGTAGTTTAAGAAAGAAGAGATGGGGGAATGTCCCTGAAAGCAATAGTGTGTGTGAGAGAGAGAGTAGGGTTTCTGTGTAGTGCTGTGCACCCTGAGGTTTGTGGCCATAAATCTAGAGTGCTCAACATGATTGTGTATTTGTAAGCAGCAAATACACAGTCCACTGCTCAAGTTCATCCACACTTTCACCCACTGGTCATCCATCCAACATCCATTCCCCACCCAACCACCTACCTGTCCATTCACCCTTCTCTCTGTCCATCCATCATCCATTCATCCAATATCCACCCAACCACCTACCTGTCCATTCACCTATCATCTGTCTGTCCATTCATCACCTATCCATTCATCCATCTGACACCCACCCAACCCTGAACCTGTCCACTCACCAATCTATCCATCCGACACCCACCCAACCCTCTACCTATCCACTCACCTATCTCTCTGTCCATCCATTCATCATCCATCCAACATCCAACATCCACCCAACCACTTACCTGTCCATTCACACATCCATCTGTCCATCCATCTCTTCTTCTCTATCTAGCTGCCCACTCACCCAAGCATCTATCTGCTCATTCATCCATTTCTCCATGTGCCCATTCTTCCATCCTTCACACATCCTCGCCTCTTCTCTACCCCAGGGAATGGTGTGGAGAATGGGGCTCTGCCCCTTCCCTCAAAGAAGAATGAAGTGCAGGGCGAGTGGAGGGGATAACCGAGTGGACTGCGACCGTGGTGCCTATGGGCTGTGGTAGCTGTTGGAAGCTTGGCTCTAGCACCCCAACCTTCAAGCTCCTCCTGGAGCATGTCCTGAGCCTCTAAGTTTGAACCTGGCATCCCATCTTGGCCCTTCTGTCCTTCCACTGACTGCCCTTCTGTGTATTCCCCACTCTGGTTGGGATTGCCCCAAGGCCCATGTGTCTTACAAGCTACAGGAAGCAAAACAACATGAAAACAGCCCAGGTCCTCCACGTGAGTCCAGACTCCCTCTGCCCTGTGGTGGGGGACAGGGAAGATGGGAGAGCCCCCTCCTTGCAGCTCACCACCACTCAGTTGCTGGCCCTTAGGAGGGTGTGAGTGTGGGGCCAACAGAGGCTGCAGCTGGGCCCCAGCACTGCCCTTTAACACCCAGACCATGAGGGACATGAGGGGGTGGGACAGACCAGGGAAGACCCCAGCCCCCAGGCCAGACACTCATGATGGCTTCACGTGCAGCCAGAAACTGAGCATGGCAGGGCTCCGGTCAGCGGCTGGCCAGTGGAGGAGGGTAAACAGGTAGCATTGCAGCGCCCCCCCATCCTGCCGTGGCATGTTCACTTCCTGGGCAGCCCTGAGTGCCCACCCACACTCCACAAAAGGGTCCTGCCCTGGCCTGTCCCAGCTGCAGCCCCTGACCCAGGGGACTGAGTGGGCATCACACAGCTCCCTCCATCCAGACCCCTGAGTTGCACCAAAGCCCTAGAGGGGCGTCACCAGCCTGTCTTCACACACAGTGACCTTGAAGTGCAGGCAGCGTCCTGCATGGCCTGGAGAGAGGATGCAATTTCATGCTCCTCAGAACGGCATTTGCTGCTGCCCGGCTCCCCCAGCTGCCCTGTCAGCCTCCTAGATTCACTTGTCTCCCGCCCCTGTGCAGAATAACCTAAAACCCGAAAACTGCCACCACCCAGGTTCCTTCTGAGAAAACACTCAATATCTCAGTCTTATCAGGCTGGTTATTTATGTGTCTCTACTCCTGGGTAGATGAGACAGGACCAAGAAATGCACAGGCTATGCCTCCTGCAGCCTCAGAGAAGCCCACAGTGGGCGCTCACGGTGGGCGCTCCGTGGGGGCTCAGCGGGGGCCTCAACAGCTCTGCCTGCCCTGATGTCTGCTGCTGCCCCAGCCATGAACAAAACCCAGGTCACTGGTGGCCCCAGCTCTCAGGTCCTGGAGGGCAGGGCTAACGGAGCAGGCGATTCACACCACGGCACAGTTTGCACATTCCAGGCAACGTGCACAGCTCTGTGGTCCTTCCCGTCTTCCCCACTCTCCCTGTGCTCACACACACCGCAGGGACTCTGAGGGGACCCTGTCAGAGTGCAGGATCAGAAAGGTCACTGGTGGCCACCGGATGCAGCTGAGACTGGGCTCTTGGCCATTGGCTTGGTGGAGTGGCCTTCCCAGATGGACATGGGAGCATTGCCCACCTGCCTCTGGTGGGTGGTTCTTCCAGCATGACAGTGACACCTGCTCTCCACACCCTGGGGAGAGGGGACAATGGGTCATAGACTTCAAACCTAAATGTGGACAAATTCCTCCTCCCAACATATAGGACAAGCAGATCTGATGCTGGTTGCCAGGTGGGGCTCAGGGGAGCACACAGAGGGGAACGACAGAAAGCTGGTGGGGCAGCATCTGGGCACCAAGGCCCTGAGAGGAGGAGATGGAGCCACCTGTAGGGAGGCCTGGGGAGGAGAAGTCGAGCCCTGGGACGTTAGGAGGAAGCTACCACCGCTTCCCAAATCTTCAGAAGTATAGACCAGAAGGCACAATTTAATACGTTTTGATGCCATCAAATAATTAAGGATTTTGCTGCCTAAAAGCTAATGGACAACTGTCGATGGTCAGCATGCACATGGCACGTGTGTGTGCATGCACTCTGCACACATGTGTGTCCAGACCACAGGTACACACACATCTAGGCCACAGGCACACACACATGCACGCAATGTGTGTCCAGACCACAGGCACACACAAATGCACACACATGTCCAGACCACAGGCACACACAGGCACACACAGGCACATGACACACACATGCACCCTCATCTCACCCAGCCCGGGCCCCTCCCTTGCAGGTCATTGCCTTGCAGGTCTCCCCAGATGATCCTCCCCCTACCCCCACCTGCCAGTGTGTGAAGTGCTTGGTGACACCCAGGGGGCATCTCTGACTGTGACAGGCCACGGACAGTGATGGGAAATTCCGGCCAACCCACAGGAATTCCTGCCCTGTCTGTCCCCTGGCTGGACACCTCTGGCTTCAGGGCTACAGGAGTCAGTTGGTCAGAGGCCAGGAAGTGCAGGTTCTGCCCTGGACAGTGTCCTACAAGGCCCCCATAGCACGCTGCAGACCCGCATGCAGCTAAGACTGGGCTCAGACAGCGGATCAACACTGCCAAGGCATTGTCAGGATGACAAGCCCTCCCAGCTGTCCCCCAGCCACAGCCATGTGAATGCCTGGTCCAGTCCCCTGGCCACAGCAGGACACCCAGCACAGGCCAGGCCCCTCCTGTCCCTCTTGGATGCTGAGATCCTTCACTAGATGACACTGGGGCTGCAGCCCACTCAGGGCGTAGAGGAGGACACTACCCCATTCACCCTCCATGCTCGTCCTTCCCTGGGCCCCATGCCTGCAATGGACACACTGGGGGTTCCATGGAGAGGGTCCAACATGGGGGGCTGTGCTGGCAGGACCTCTTTGCAGAGCCCACCTGTTCTCAGCCAGCCTGAAGGGCAGCACTGTCCACTGTGGTGTGAGGACAGGGCTAAAAGGGCCCATGGCCTGAGCTTCCCCTCTGAGCTGGCACCAGGGAGCCTCTGGGCCCCACCCTAGCCATAGCCCCATTTCCCTGCCCCACACTGAGGTGCCCAGTGATGACAGGTGGGCAAAGGAGATCCTCACAGGCACCCTGATTGAAGCCCAGGGGGGTTGTGGGGAGGCCCACTGCTGGGGGGTGAGGTGGGAATACCCTCGCTTCAGCCACCCCTTCCTGAGCTCTGTCCCCATAGGGAGCCCAGAGGGAGGAGAACCCGACCACCTTGCCTGTCACTGAGCACCACAAATGAAGACAGGGCTCTGGGCCAGCCCTCAGCAGGGTGGGGCCCTGAAGGGGACAGGCTGGGCAGCTTGGTGAACCCTGGGGCAGGTCAGGGAGGGATTCCTGGAAGAAGCAGCCCCTTGGTTCAACACTTGCTACTGGTGGGTGGGGAAGCTGACTAGGAGGGGCTGGGGCCCAGCCTTCACTGGACTTTCTCCCTCGGCAAGGCCCTGGCCTTCATGGAGGTGGGGGGTTCTCATGTCTATCTCAGGAGTCCTCACTCTTACTAGGTGGGCCAGGTCTTACCCTCAGGCAGGAAGGACCATGTCCTCCACTGGTCCCACCTGGCTGCCCACCTGGCTGACAAAGTCTAGGGCCACCGGTGGCAGTCGCTGCTGAGGCACTGGTGGCCAAGGTGGAGTGTCACTTCTGAGGCCCATGTGGAGCCGCTACAGGCCTGTGCATGGACTCAGTGGTGGAGGCCCTACAGGGTGTGAACCTGCAGGGAAGGATTGGGGAGGACCTGCCCCACCGGGGAAGGAAGGGATGGCTCCCTGCCTGGGCAGCCCCAGCCAGCAGAGCATTCCCCTGCAGCTGAGCACAATTGTCACAGCCATGCTAAAGAAAGCAGCATCTGACCCAAAACAAACCTCTTAGTGAAATTACTATTGCTGGCCCAACACTCTCTGCATGTGCAATAAAACTCACATGACTTGGTGAAGAGGGAAGGCGTCCATTCCAGGAAGGACCTGGCCCAGCAGGCACCAGCACAGGCACCAGTGCACGCCCACGACCACCACACTTGTGCCCATGGACTGCACTGATGGTCAGCCACTATGGGAACAAACGGTGGAACAAATAAATCTGCCTCAAGACAGACTCTGTCTCAGCCGCAGGGCCTGATTTGGGGGGTGGGCACAGAAGCCTGGGAGACAGCCTGGCCTCCTATTGGGGTGAGGGCAGGCACTGGGCAAGGGACTGGCAAGGCTGGGGGAAGGGCAGAGAAGAAGGGGAAAAACAGCTTAGGGCTTGGCCCTGCAGAGCCCTTGACCACTGCCTCACCTGACCTCACTGCTGTCAAGCCCTTCCCTGTCTGGAAAATGGAAGTGGTCAGTACCCCCGGAGCTTCCCCTCCCCACAGTGCCCACCTAATGCCAGGTTATTACCTGACTGAGCTGACCAATCACTTCCTCCTCCTGGGGCTTAGCCTACCTGGATGCAGCACTGGGCAGGGCTACGTTTGGACCTTGAGGATCCCTGTGCCTCAGGAGCAATGAGGCCCAGAGGGCAGTGTGGGCACTGCCAGGCTCTCGGTGCAAGTGACAGAAGCTGCCACTCAGGAAGCAGCAAGGGCAATGCCCCACTCAAACAGCCAAGTGGCCTGGGACCTGCTCCAGGCAAGGGTGAAGCCAGCACCTCCAAGGAAGGCCCAGGTTGTCTCTGCCCTCTGGGCATCTCAGAGGCCCTTCTGAAGGAAGTCGGAGCAGGGAGGCCCCACCTATACCCTGGGCTCCTGGGAGATGACATGGCCCTGCGGGACAGGGGTGGTGAAGGAGGGTCTAGTTTGGGATGTGCTGGGCCTAGCAGAGGCCAGCTGAGATGGGGACTGTCCCCTGGAGGACAGCGGGTCAAGGGTCCAAAGAGGCTCATCTGAGATACCCCTGATGGTGAGATAGCTGAAGCCCCTGTGCCTGGCATGCTTGAGATAGAGGGGGAAGAGGTGCCCAGGTGAGATCTCAGCTCAAAGGAGGCCCCTCTCTAGGAGCAGGGCTCAGTGTGGTTGGTGGACACCCTGTGGCTTCTTGGTATCCTCAGGCCACTTGGCCTGAGGCTCAGTTTTCCCATCCTAGGGAGGTCTCTGTTGGGCATGATAAGGGTAAGTCACACCTGTGAGCTCCCAGCAACCTCCAAGAGCTGAGTGAGCAGGTGGGTGTGGGGTCAGGGCACAGGCTGTGTGGGATGGTGTGAGAAAGCTCTGCCCAGCCCCTCAGTGCGTCCAGTGAAGGGCCAGGCCTGCTACCAGATGTCCATGTGCCCTCGGTTCTCTCTGTATGGCTAGGAACCTGGCCTCCCTGCAGCCACACAGCCACACAGCCTCAGCCAGCAGATGCTGCTCCATCCATTAATATGACAGGCCCTTGGCTCCCTGGTGGTCTGTTGGCTGGGGAGCCCCCAGTTCACTCCCCAGGCCAGCCATTAGCTGTCTGAAGGGAGCTGTGCTGCCAGACCCCAGCTCAGAAACCCACAAGCTGGGAGTCAGTAAGTTCATTACCTTCTACACGTGATAAGCCCACTCTGATTGCTGCATTAAGAGACAGGACTGCAAGATTATAAATTGCAGGGGTGTTCTCACACGTCTGTCTCCCCAGGGCCAACCAGGAGAAGTTAATTATTTTTATAGGTCCAGATAGGGTACGGGGTGATCAGAAAGCCGGATCTCCAGTCAGAGCTGTGTGGACGTTACCCCCTGCCCGAATGTGTGGCAAATCCCCGTGGGTGGGAGCCCGCCATCGCCGCCCACTCCCTCCTGTGGGTGAACAGGTTGAGGCCGCAGCTTCCCATTATTCCTGCCCACGGAGGGGAGTGGGCTGAGTGCGGTGCTCTGAGTGGCCAGTGAGGCCGTCAGTAATCCTGAAGGAGCTTCAGCAATTGCCCACCACAGCCTATATTACAAATACATAAATCATAATGTTTCAACAAAAGCAAAATTTAATTTTCTCCTTTCAGCCGTTATCTGGGCCGGGTGGTATATGGCAGGCTGCGCCCGGCTCATTTATTACGCCCGTTGAATGGATAATGGCAGGCCGCGTCGATCGTCGCCGCTTTGTTAGGCCTCTGAATGCGCGGCGCAGCCGGGCGGCCCAATCTCCCCGCATCTGTAATGGATATACAGGGCTCTATTATTCTTGCCAGAGCAAAATTAAATAGTTGTACGTGTGCCGAGTGGGGCTGGGGCTCCGGAGGGTGGGCAGCGAGTGCTTTGGGGTGCTGCTCAGCTGCCAGCCGCAGGGACCGCGTGCCCCAGGAAGGCCACCACCAGCCTGGCAGGAGCCACTGGGCTCCTTGGGCATGGGTGGCAGATTTGGGGCTGCAGAGCTGCTGTCTCCAACAGACTTGGCCAGAATGTCCCAGGCTCAGCAATCAGGGTCCCTCCTGTGCTGCTCACACTGTCTACTCCCTACCAGCCCCACTTCACAGGCCCAGGAAACTGAGGCTCATGGGATGGGATCTTATGGGTTGTGACCTGCCTGGGCCAGCACAAGGTGGCAGCCTGAGGAGGTGGTGAGGTGCTGGGGGGCCCTCCTGGCTCTGTCATTTCTGTCTCACGCAGCCACCTGAGACGTGAACAGTGTAGTGAGGTGGGGGGTTGGACCCCAGGGACAGTGTAAGATGTGGGGGCTCTCACGTGCCTACCCACCCATCAGCAGCACTCTCCCTTCCTGCCCAGTGGGGGGGCTCCCTACAGCCTCCCTCCCTACAGTCCCACTCCCTGCAGCCCTCTTCCCTGCAGGACCCCTGCAGTCCCCTTCCCCACAGCACCCCCGGAGGTTCCCCCTACAATCCCCCTCCCTGCAGCTCCCTCCCTGCAGCCCCCAACCCCGCAGTCTGCAAACACAGGTGGCACCCACACCAAGTGTGGCCCTCCTGGCCTGTGGCCAACACCCCAGCCTAGGGACTTGTGCTGGCATCTCTGAGTGTCAGGAGCTGGGGGCCAGCTCAGATCCACCCTCAACACCTCCTCTGACAAGCAGGGCTGGGGCCGGCCCCTCACCCCTAGGCAGGAGCGTGTCCTAGCTGGTGCCTGTGCTACTACAGGATCCCAGCACCCAGCTTTCCTGTAGAGCACCTGACAGGCACAGGGGTTGGTGGCTCTGCCATGGACCCTCTCAAGTGAACTGTTGTGGCCTTGTGACCAGTGACCACTGCTGACCATGTCCCAGGCCTGCCTCCTGCATGCAGCAGGGTGGATGGGACCCCCAGGACACTCCTGCCCATCTTTCCAAGGGCACTGGCCTGTGTGGGCAAAGCAGAAGAGCAGACAGCTGCAAGCTAGATGTGGCCCTGTCCTGGCTCCTGGCAGATGGTCCTGGGGAGATGGGAGGCACCAGGTTCATTACTCGGGCCATTCTTCCCGTGTCTCCTCATGTGTGTCTGCAAACACGCTCTGACAGTGAGGTGCTGGACACGGCAGGGCCATGGTTCCCTCTCACTTAGCCTTTGCAATGCTCCCTTCTCATGCCCTCACCGCCTCAGGGGACACTACTTCCTGGACTGCCCAACACTCGGCCCCTGGCCCGGTGCATAGCCATCCCCTCCTGACACCTGGGAGCTGCATGGCCCTTGCCAGGGTCTAGACTGGCCTATCCTGGGACCTGAGTCTTCCTCTTGCCTGATGGCTCACAGCTGACTGTCAGCTCTGACCACATGGGAAGCTCCTTGTGCCCACAGGGCACAGTGTGCCTGGAGTGTGCTTCTGTACCCATAGGAAGCTGTCTGGTCTGCTCAGCGCCTAGAGCCCTGCCTGGGCACAAAGGCTCAGGCTGCGGTGGTGGCGGTAGCACTGACAGGAGGAGAGGGCATGCTCCCCACCAGAAGCTGCGGCTGGGTGCCCACCCTGGGGTCCGCAGGCCCTGCTCTCCTTGGCTGGTGCCCACAAAGCTCCTGCTTGTCCCTTAACAGCTCTTGAGCTCATGGCTGGAGTTTCTGGTCACATTTAGCCAGTAAAACCCAGCCCAGTTTTAAATGTTATTCACAAATTCAGCTTCTGATTGCTCTCCCTGGCTCTGGGCACTTGGATGGGCAGGGCCGACGCAGACAGATGCTCCCTTAGGTCAGTTCTCCCCTCATGTGGCTTCTCTCATCTCTGCCTGGCTGCCCAGCACTGCACTGGGAATAAAAAAACTTCTGTCCTCATGGTGGGCGTCCCAGCGACAGAGATGATCAGAAGGCACAGCACAGAAGTAAACTGTAAAGCCAGGAAGTGAAGCCTGCTATGAAGGGTAAAGCTGGGCCAAGTGGTTGGAGTCAGGGGTAGAAGAACGTTTGCTATTTCCCCATGGTAGCAAAGAGCTGCAGGAGTGAGGGCAGGAACAGCATTCCCAAACTGAGGAATAGCCAGGGCAAAGATCCTGAGGACAGCGGGTAGGTCAGTGAGGACTCAGGCGGTGCACACAGACCTTACGGCCATACAGCACTTTGACTCACGTTCTGTGTCACATCAGCGTCCCACGATGCAGAGTGAAACGCTGAGTGGCAGCTGAGACAGATGTGCAAGGTCCTGGTGTGAAGATGGTGCTAACAATGGCCAGGGGCCCTAAAGACAGCCCTCATGAGGGCTTGGAAGGTGAGGAAGGCAGGAGGGAAGCCAGGAAAGCTTCCTGGAAGCCACCAGGAAAAGTGACCCTAGGAGGAGGGGAGGTGCTGCTGAGACGGTGAGATGACCACCAAATTTCAGGACATGGAGGTGCCTGGTGACTTTGACAAGAGCAGTTTCAGAGGAAGAAAACCTGGTTGGAGTGAGTCTAGAAAGAACAGGGAAGCTCAGGGAGGGACAGGAATCCAGATTCACCTTTTTGCCTGAAACGACTGAAATAATCAATGGACGATGGCTTGATGACTTGGGGCATCAGGCCACAGAGAAGACCAATGTCAGAGACCCAGGACTGCTGAGGGGAGCCCAGTGGCTGCTCCCGTTTACTGCCCTGAGAGGCTGCCCAGCTGTGGTGCACGGAGGAGAACTCGAGTGCGACAGAGAAAGGACACCAGTGACATGAGGGACAATGTCCAGCAGCCAGAGGCAGTCAGCCCTCTGCACTTGGGTCTGACTTCTGTAGATTCAACCAGCCAAAGACAGACCATATATTTTATTTTTTTATTTTTTTGCATTTTTTTGGCCGGGGCTGGGTTTGAACCCACCACCTCTGGCATACGGGGCCAGCGCCTACCCCTTTGAGCCACAGGCGCTGCCCAACGGAACATATTTTTAAAAAGAAAGCATCTGCACTAAACACGCACAGACTTTTCCTTATAATTTCCTCCTAAACAGTATAGTGTAACAACTATGTACGTAGATTAGGTGTCACGAGCGACCCGGAGGTGATCTGATGTGCAAGGATAAGGCAGCATGCCCCACCATCTTACTCCAGGGCCTGGCGCCAAGTCACCACAGACACAGGGAAACCACTGGATGTGTGACTGGAATTCTTTGGGACGGAAAAAAACTATTTCAAGAAATCACGACCAAAACTTTCCCCAGTAGGCTGAAAACTGTAAACCCACAGGTCCAAAAAGCTCAACCAATACCAAGCACAATTCATTAAAACTAGTGAAGAAGGGAAAGTCTTTTTTAAAAGCAGCTGAATCAGGGAGAACACACATATACACAGACACCCATATATATATACATAGGTACATACACACATACACAGACACCCATACATACACATACACACATAAACACACATACACACACCCATCTATATACATAGATACATACACCCATATATATACATACACACATACACACAGACACAGACACCCATACATACACATACACAAACATACACACATACACAGACACCCATATATATACATAGATACATACACACATACACAGACACCCATACATACACATACACACACACACATACACACACATACACAGATACACAGACACCCATATACATACATAGATACATACACCCATACACACACATAAACACACATACACACATACACACACGTGCTGTGAGCAAGGAAGCAGGATGAGGGTGACGACAGATTTCTCATTGGAAACATTGCGAATTCGGAAAGAGTGAAACAAATCTTTAAAATACTGAAAGAAAAATAAATCTGTCAACCTGGTGTTCTTTCACAGCAAAAATATCTTTCAAATACAAAGGCAAAATAGAGACTTTTTCGGACATAAAAAAACCCTGGAAGAATTGATCACTGGAAGACCCAGAGTATGAGAGATGCTGAAGGGTCTTTTCAAGCAGAAGGAAAATGATACCAGATGAAAACCTGTATCATCACAGATGGCAGCTGTCACAATTTTCTGTCTCAAGGGAAAACTATAAAATAATACTAACAATAATGTGGTGTGAGGTTTACAACATGCATAGAAGTAGAACGTATGACAAAAATAGCACAAAGAGGCTCTGTGCCTGTAGCACAGTGGTTACAGTGTCAGCCACGTACACCAAGCCTGGCGGGTTCTAATCCAACCAGGGTCAGCTAAACAACAATGACAACTGCAACAACAAAAAGCCGGGCGTTGTGGCGGGCGCCTGTAGTCCCAGTTACTCAGGAGGCTGAGGCAAGAGAATCGCTTAAGCCCAAGAATTTGAGGTTGCTGTGAGCTGTGACGCCACAGCGCTCTATCGAGTGTGACATAGTGAGACTCTGTCTCAAAAAAAAAAAAAAAAAAAAAAAATAGCACAAAGACTCTGGAGGGAGAAACTGAAGTTGCCAATGGTGAGGTTCATGCACTTGCCATCCCGTAGCTCAGTAAGATAAAATGCTGGAGGCAGATGACAGCAAATTATAGAGGCACACTAGAAACCCTAAAACAACCACTTAACACACCAAAGAATTATAGTTAACACAACAAAGGAGATTAAAAAACCCATGAAAAATACTGGCTTCAAAAGAAGACAGAAAAAGAGGGAAAGGGGAGCAAAGGATAGGGGACTGATGATAACCGGAGGCAAGACACTAAGTTTAAATATAGACATGCTGACATTCACATTGAAAACAAGCTGTCTACACACTTAAGTAGAAGGCAGCAGTTGTCTGAACGGAAACGTCAAGGTCCAACTATGTGCTACATATAGGAAACCGGCTTTAAACATAAAAGGCAAATAGGGGTGGTGCCTGTGGCTCAAAGGAGTAGGGCACCAGCCCCATATAACGGAGGTGGCAAGTTCAAACCCAGCCACCCAGCCCCTGCCAAAAACTGCAAAAAAAAAAAAAGGCAAATAGATTTAAAGTAAAAGGGCTACAAAAAGATAAATCAGAAATCACTCTAATGCTGATAAAAGTAAAGGGGCTACATTAATATCAAAGTAGACTGCAGAGCAGAGAGCATTACCACGGATAATGAGGGTCATTTTATAAAGGAAAAGTGTTAATTCATCAAGAGGACATAAAAATTCTAAGTATTTATGCACTCAATAACAGAACTTCAAAATACGGTATATGATATAAAAACTGGGAAAATCACAAGAAACAGACAAATCCACAAGCATGAAGACTCAACACCCCTCTCAACAACTGACAGGATCAAGAGGGAGAATGTCACCCAGAATGTAGGTGACAAACATTCGCACCAAATTGGTCTGAAGGACACAGGGAACCCGCCAAAGACAGCACGAGTGCTCTCTTCAAATTCATGGGGAGTATTTATCAGGAGAGCTCATATTCTGAGCCATAAAATAAGTGTCAATAAATTTAAAAGGATTCAAGTCACACAACATACCACATACATAAGTTATATAACCAAGATGCAATTAAAATATCAGTTTAATAAAAAAAAACACAAAAATATCCAGAAAATTAAAAAATACAGTATATGGAAACTAAATAATGCACTTCTAAGTAATCCCTGGGTCAAAGAAGAAATCAAAAGGAGAATAAGAAAGTATTGTGGGCTCAGCGCACTTTGCTCAGTGCTTAGGGCACTGGTCACATGCACTGGGGCTGGCAGGTTCAAACCCTTCCCAGGCCTGCTAAAACAACAATGACAACTACAACAACAACAAAAAAATAGCTGGGCATTGTGGCGGGCGCCTGTTGTCCCAGCTACTCGGGAGGCTGAGGCAGGAGGATCACTTGAGCCCAGGAGACCAAGGTTGCTGTGAACTATGACACCATGGCAGTCTACCCTGGGTGCCAGAAATTAAGTCTCAAAAAAATTTAATTAGTGTTTACAATGCCATCAAAAATATGAAATAAGACACCAGGTGTGGTGGCTCACGCCTGTAATCCCAGCCCTCTGGGAGGCCAAGACGGGTGGATTACCTGAGCTGACGGGTGGATTAGAGACCAGCCTGAGCCAGAGCGACTGGCTGGGTGCCTGTGGTCCCAGCTACTTGGGAGGCTGAGGCAAGAGAATCACTTAAGCCCAAGAATTTGAAGTTCCTGTGAGCTGTGATTCTACGCCACTCTACTGAGGGCGACCAAGTGAGACTCTGTCTCCAAAAAAAAAAAAAGAAAGAAAGAAAGGATAAATCTGATAAAATTTCAGTGAGCAAGATCCACTCACTGAGAACTATCAAACATTGCTCAAAGAATGAACAGAGAGACACACCACCCTCACGGGCGAGGAGACTCAATATTAAGATACCTGTTCTCTCAGAATTCATCTACAGATCTAACAGAATCCAAATCCAGAAATTGAGAAGCAGGTTTAAAAAATCTAAAATAGTGAAAACAACTCTCAAAAGGACACTGAGCCTTACCCCTACTGGGCCCTGATGACAGGCCTGCCTTCCCCTCTGGGGCATGCCATCGCAGTCTGCTGCCCCCACCCCCACAACCCCCCCTACGACTCTGCAAAGCCCCTTGACCACATTCACACAGACTAGGCACTCACTCTGTCAGGCCAGACATGTCAGGCCTGGATTGTTGAGCACCCATTGTCCTACCCAGCTGGGTCCAGCAGGACTGAGCTGTGGACTGGATGGGAAGACAGGTGGGGAGGGAGAGGGAGGGAGGAGGAGGTGCCCCCCTTACTTTCCAGCAACTTACTTGCGTGTGTCTTGAGGGAGTGGTTTCTGCTGCACCTTCTTTATGGCTTGGTTCTGGGTCACGGCTGAGCCCTTAGATTCTGGGGGATTAGCAAGTTTCCAGGTGGAAAGTGGGAGGCCACAGGCCTGACCCGATCCACTCTCCAGGGCCTGTTCTCCCGGCACTGTCTAAGCACCTCCCAGGCTCCCACGTCCCCAACTGCAGGGCAGGCCATTGGGCACCTCCTACATCTGGGCGCTGCTCTCTGACTCCTGGTTATCACACTGGTCTCCATGGGAGGAACCTCTGGTTCTCTGCTTTCAGCAGCTGCAGGCCCCTCTGAGTGTCCCTCTGAGGTGCAGGGGACCTGTGGAGTTCATGTGGCCTCAAGCAAAGGGAGCGACATCTGTGCAGCAGGACAGTGGCCTGATGCTGAGAACCCTGGGCTGAGCCCTGGCCCTGGCCATAGGGAGCCAAGGAGCTGCTGGAGGGTCTCACAAGAGTCAGATCTCTGAGTCCAGCCTGGAGATGGCAGGGATGAATGAGTGAGCTAAGAGGTCCTCCAGATACATCCAGGCTTGGGTCAGTTTGGGGCTTCTGAGGGCTCAAGGCAGTGGCCCTGGCCCGAGCCAGTACCCTGGGGTGAGACCTTGAGCTCCAGTATTGGCTGAGTTTGATTCAGGGTGTCTGGACCCCCCTGTGGAATCATTGAGTGTACATTGGGATCTTGGCTACCCAGTGAGGCTGGGCGAGGTTGCCTAGCGTCCCTGCAGCCAAGCTTGCCGGGGTCTGGGGTAGGGGAGGAGGCAGGTGCATCTGCAGGACACAGGGACAGCTCTTGAGCAGCCTTGAGTGCTCCATCCTCCTTGTCTCCTGCCTCAATGAGGCTGCACCCTGGATAGCATCTATGGAGCCTTCTCGTGGGACAGGAGGGTGGGGCAGGTGCATTGGGCAGAGGCTCCCCAGGGCAGTAGCCTGTGGAGGGGACCCTTCCTCACATGGGTCAGGTCCCCAATCCCCTCTTTTCGTATCTCAAGATATTTTGCCCCCCAAATAGCCAGCCAGACCAAGGAAAACCCAGCCCAGCCTCTGGTGATGGGAGCCCCTGCTGATAGACTCCCCTGGTAGAGTGCCAGTGATTGTTACCAAGATAAGTTCTCAGGAAGTGGACAGGCGCTAGGCAGACAAAGGCCGCAGGAGGCAGGAATGGCCATAAAGCAATAAGGAAAGGCATAATGGTGCCCGCACTTTTAATTTGTGACTAATTTGTTGCACAATGAGGTTGCTATTTTCTAATTGTGATTGCCATTTTAATTTTACTCATGGCTGTGCAGCCAACAATGTATAGTCTAGTAATTAAAATTAATTGTACCCTCACCTGCATATTTCTATTAAGCTGCTAAATTTAGTCTGTAAGCGTGATGATCCTGTCCCTGAGACGCAGAGCCCACTTCACCAAGCCCGGCTCTGCCATGCTTTCTGCCTCCCCACGTGGAGGGTGGCTGTGCCTAGCAAGGGCACTAGGCATGTGCGCCCTAGCTCCCACTGTTGGCAGGTGAAGGGTTTTGAGCGCTTGAGGGCTTTTTCTGAACGTTGCTGGGCTCCCAGATTGTATGCAGGGAACATACACATGGGTTTCACGAACAATCTTAGAAAACACAAATGTGGTTTCCCCACCAAATGAAGCCCCTGAATTCCTCCCACAGTTTTTGCTGGACACCATTTTCCCAACAGGAAGGTCCTAGTGACCTTTGGTGCAGGGGAGGTGTGGCAGGGGCTCCCTCTGAGTTCCAGGTGCCAGGATCAGAGGTTCAGGCCTGGGCATCAGGGCCAGAGAGACTCTGGCACCCTTTGGGGGTGCCCTTCTCAGTAGCCCCCGGGCCCCCGGGGAAAGCATCTCCCTGCATTTGGTGAGGGTGACTCCAGGACCTTTACTATCCCTGGGGGCCTCAGAGACAGGCCTGTGACCCCACTCTGCTGCACCCAGGACACACCCCCTGGGACCCTGGTGTCAGGGCAACATAGGCAGCCAGTCAGGTGGGCCCTGAAGAGACACCAGGGGTTCCAGCCCACCCAATCCCACCCGCCACCATCTACCGATTCCTTCCAGCAGTTCCTGTTACCCAAGTCAGCTGTGGTTTGAGAGCAGGAACCTGACTGCACGTCAGGGTGGGATCTGCTGAGGCTCTGTCCCCCCAGCCCAGCCAGGAAATAGCTATTCTTCCCGGGGGAGGGGGAGAAGTCCTGTGGCCTCCAAAGACAGTGACAGAGAGGGTCCCCAGAGCAAGTGGCAGCCGAGCAGCAGGTGGACCCAGGGAGACAAACCGACCTGGTGCAGGTGGGGAGGGGACAACTGTCCAAGCATGTTCTCCAGGGGGAGGGACATGAGGGGAGCAGAGCAGCCCAGCCTGCCTTGATGGGGGACCATGCTGTGGCCTTGCTGGCCTGTGCACACGTGTAGCCCTGCTCATCCCCGAGAAAGGCTCCTCCTGGGGCACCCAGTCCCACCTGAGGTCCCCTTGGCACAGTGGAGAGGGCAGGTCCAGGGTCGAGAAGCCTGGTCTCTGCAGCTCTTCCAAGCACTTCTAGGCATGCATCCCCTGTTCCACCTGGAGTCTTTGGGGTCCCTCTAATGAGCAGGCTCAGTAGTGGGGAGTGGATCAGGAGGGCCTGCCAAGAACCCTAGGACACCCCACTGTGTCCTGTGTACCTTGGAGATACAGGTGGCCCTGAGGCAGGCTCCTGGACCCCTCGGAGAGGCAGAGGGAAGGCTGGACCCAGGAGTCCAGGCTGGTGTGGGTATGCTGCCTAGGGGGGTGCTGGATCATGGAGGATCACCAGAGGTCAGTACTGACCCCACAGCCTCTAAGTGTGGGGCAGTGGGCAGGAGCTAGATGAGGCTCTAGGGACCCTCTCTACTCAGAGTGATAGCTTTTCACCTGCAGGACTGCCTCCCGCCATGGAGGGACACCGAGCCTCTTCCTCTGAGTCACAGGTTTACAACCTACTAAGGCAGGAGGCCCCACCTTGTGCTGCCTCTTCCCTAAGTCAGGCCAGGATGGGCAGGGATAGGTCAGCTGTGATTCTGCTTCTTCTACTCAGAGGAAGACCTGGCTGCTCATTGTGCAAGAGGGAAAAATGGGCCTTCCATACCTCCTCAGTGAGGCTGGGACTAGAGGCTGCCTCACCTGCCACGCATACACACACCATTCTTCCATCCACCCACCCATCTACCCACCCACCCTCATACCCACCATCCACCCATCCACCAACCCACCCACCACCATCCATCCATCCACTCATCTACCCACCACCCATCCATCACTCATCCACCCATCCATCCACCTACCCCACCCACCCCTCCATCTACCACCCATTCACTCATCCACCCACTCATCCACCCATCCGTCTGTCCACCCATTCACCTACCATCCCTCTAGCCATTCGACCACCATCCACCCATCAATCCATCTACCCAACTACCCATCCACCTACTCACCTATTTGTTCACTTACCCAACCACTCCCTACCCACCCATCCATCCACCCACCCCACTACTTACCCCTCCATCCATCCACCCTCCCACCCGCCCCTCCATCCACACCCCCTCCCCTCCATCCACCCACCATCCCCTCCATCCACCCACCCTCCTACCCACTCCTCCATCCACCCATCTTCCATCCATCCATCCCTTCACTATCTGCCCATCATCCGCCCACCACTCACCCGCTCACCCCCTCGGTGAGTGCACACTGAGCTCCTACCATGTGTCAGAGCAGGGAGCAGGACAAACAGGACAATTGAGCCCTCAGGGTTTTTGCATCATTGGATGAAGTTCATAGGCAAGATGGATAATAAAAAATACATTCAGAGAACATTGTGAATGTCTTGCCAATAAACACTATGGAAAAAAACAGTGTAGGGAGGCCAGACACAAGGACTGGTGAGAGCAGGAGAGCTCCCTGATGGCACACCCTTGGCCAAGCCCCTGTCTCTTGCCTCGACAACAGAGGGAACCTCTGCCTGGTCTCCTGTTGACCCCTGTACCCTACTATCCCTACCTGTACACTGCCTCCTCCATCTCTGTATCCAGACTTGCCCCTCCCACCCACTCCAGCCCAGCTCAGCATGGCAGCCTTGGGAAGCCCTAGGGATGCCACACTGCCCCACCATTGAGTGTTGGCACATTCAGATCACCTGGGACCCTGCAGGTGGCTCACAGGTGGGCAGGGCCTCTCTGCTGCTCCCCACAACACCCCAGCAGTGAGAATTCCATAGATATCACCAAATGAATGAATGAACAGATGTCCACAGTTCCTCTTATTACTGGTACCAACAGGTTCACTAATATTTAATAATAAGAACAAAATGCAACCAAATATTCAAGGCCCATAGGAGCTGACCCTGCACCACCACAGAAGGCCGACATTGCCATTGTGGCACTTTCGGACAGGGCTCTGGGTTTGCCCTTTAGGCCTTGTACTCCTGGATCAGGGCTGGAGTGATGGACACCCAGCCCTGTCTGACTGCCTATGGTCACTCATGCTCAGAGCAGAGAGTGAGAAGGACCAGGGGCGGTTGATGGAGTCCTTGGGGCCCCTTAGACAGGATGATGCCAGTCCCGAGCAGGGCAAGGTGGGGCTTGGGTCAGTAGAGGCCTCGGGAGCCCTGAGTGGGTGAGCATCTGGGAGGGCGCCTTGCCAACACTGTCCCTTCTGGCCTCGCCCTATAGTGGTCCACTCCCAGCCCAGGACCCCCAGCCTAGCAGCTATCCTGCCTCTGGGACCAGGGGATGTTCAGCATCCTGTGTCCACTGTGCTCTGGAAGCTGGGCCCATAGTGAGCAGCACGAATGGCCTGGCCCTGCCTGGTGGGATACAGTGATGAATAAGAGTGCTGCACACATGTGAGGGCAGCTGGGCCCCAGTGCAGACATAGGAGGAACGGCAAGGCTGTGGTAGGGAGGACAGCTTTAACAGGGCCCGATGACTAGGAGAGGGCTTGGCAGGAGGCAGCTACGGCATGGACACCCAAGCACCCAGCATGTGCTGGACAGCAGAGGGACCAGGCAGAGGTGGGCTGGACTCCAGGGAGGGGCGTCCTCACAGGCTCTCGGGTGACTCTTGGCTCTGAGGTGACAGGGTATGGGCGCCATGGCAAAGTGGGGGTGGGGGACTCCCACCAAGCCCTAGCCACAGTACCAGCGAGAAAATGTAGGGCAGTGGACAGGGGACGCAGAAGAACCCTGTGGTAGAGCAGAGGAGCTGCTGCCACCAAGTGTGGGGACACTGGGGCCCCCACTGGGTGTGGGAGGATGGATCCTGGTCTTCAAGGAGGGGCCAGGGCTCAGGAGAGGTGAGGTCCCAGGCTCGGGGAGGGAGCCCCCCTGGGCAGAATAGCCCTGCAAACATCCACACTCAGAGGTGATAGTCTAGCTGCACCCCTAGTCTCAGGGGCAGGGGTCTGGCCTCCTGCCACCCCCACTCACCCACTAGCCCCCTTGGGACACGAGACACAGGCGTGGGCACTGACACTCGTCAGGCCTGATAACGGGCATGCTGCCGACGCCGTGAGCACATTAATCTTCCCCAAATTAAAATCTGCAGCGCAGCGTTTAAGATTGAGGCCACCATGGTTCAGCGCGGTGTGACCGCCAATTTTGATAAAAGTGTTTTAAGAGCGGGGAGACGGAGATAAATTGCCTGCGGCTGCAGTGCTCTGCGAGTGAGAGCCACACGGGCAGCCATGGACAGCGGGTCGCCCCTGCCATCAGGCTGTCCGCTGTGATGTCCGGCAATGTTGGCCTGGGCAACAGGGGCATCTTGCCCAGTGGCCAGACAGGTCTGGGAGTTACACCCTGAGGGCAGCCTGCACCCCACCCTCACCGGGCTCCCATCTGAAGCGTCCAGCTGGTGCCTAGCCAAGGTGGGGATGAAGGAAGAAAAGTGTTGCTAGGACCACTCCCTGAGGGCTTCCTGGAGGAGGCAAAAAAGAGGGAATGGCTGTGAGGATTCAGGAGGGTGCCCTCAGCGTGGCAGGTGGAGCAGGCCCACGGGAGAGGTAGGGTCCTTGAGGCCACTCCCTGAATGCCCAGAAGAGGTGAGCTGGCGCCTGCTTGCTAAGCATGTCCTCAGTGGCTTCTGTCTTTTCTTACAAAGTTGAAGCTGGTAAGAAACACCTGGATTTACAGTTGGTGAAGCCTGCCTGCTGTCCCTTCCCAGGAGCAGCCATGAAATTGATATTTAAAACTAATTGTACAGCACCCTTGGGGCAATAGGGCCAGGCAATGACTGGACAGCGGCCACGTTCATTCTAGCTTGCCTCAGGCTCCGTCTATGACCCCAGCAGGTGATTAGGGGCTGGGAATGAGGGGCTTATCTCCAGCAGACAGCGGCTGCCCCACCCCCACCTGCTGGTCACAGCTACCTCCTCCAGCTGCCTGTGGCCACAAGCTGCCCTCTCCTTGGAGAGGGCCCCTCCAATCTCATAACATCCAATTATTGCCCTGACTGCTGTCTGGGGCTTGGATCAAATCGCTCAGCTGCAGTGAGGAGCCCCAAACAGGTCAATCTCGGCCAGTTCGACACGGTGTCCAACGTGAGGCCACACACAGCCCACCTCAGGAGTGAGAGGTGACACACACAGCCTGGGGGGAGCAGCGGCCACCAGGCTCTCGATGACGATGACGCTGTGCTCTGGCTACGTTCAAGCCAGGTGAGGGAGGGTCATCTGAGAGTGCACAGAAGGGTAGTAACCTCTCCAGAGGTCACCAGCAACTGGCCACCAGGAGACCTGGCAGTCAGACGGGCTCCAGACCTGCGCGTCACAGCACACTGGGTTGAGTAGTGTTCCTCCAAAATTCGTGTCCGCCAGAACTTGTGAATATGACTTATTTGGAAATAGTCTTTGCAAGTGTAATCAAGTGAGTACTGAGGTCACATTGGACTAGGGTGGGCCCTGCTCCAAAGACAGATGTCCTTAAGAAGAGAAGTTTCTCTCACACACATACACAGAGGAGACTGTGTGAAGACAGAGGCAGACACTGGAGTGGTGCCACCAGCCAGGGGACACCAGGGGACTCTAGGGGATGCTGTAGCCTCAGGAGCTGGGGCAAGGCAGGAGCATCCTCTCTTAGAGCCTCAGGAAGAGTGTTGCCCTACTCAAAACTGGATTCCAGACTTCCGGGCCTCAGAGTGTGAGCAACTACACTTTGGTTGTTTTAGGCTGCCTGGTGTGGGACTTCATCATGGCAGCCACAGGATGGTAACATCCCTAGTGTGTTATTGAGATCCCTGCTCCTCCCATAGCCCTTTGGGTCCCCACACATATACCCCACTGTCCTGGGGCCATCTGAATCTACCCTGAATTCCCTGTCAGTCCCATCCACATCACCAAACAGGGGCCAGCCCCTAGGATCTCACTCCCCACCCTAGAGTTTCCATGAACCAGGCAGTGAGGCTGTGCAGTGCCCTTCCAGCCTCAGCCTCCAGCCTCCTAAGGCTCCATGCCACTCCCCCATCAGGGAGCCCCCAGCTCAACAAGAGGAGGGCATGGTGCTTAAAGCCACCAGCAGACCTGAATTAATATCCTCAGCTCTCAGAGTATCAGCACCTGCATCTGCATAATGAGGGAGACACACAGTGCAGAGGCAGCTGTGCTCCACCATCATGAGGGAAGAGTGGAAGAAGGGAAAACCACACCCAGCTGGCCAGTGTAGACTGGAACTATCCAGAAGAATCATGCATCTATTCACACAAAATTTTCCCAGTTCCAAGAGCTATTAGGACTGAATAAGGGGACCTCCATAAGGCTCTCTTAATTTATGCCAAGACCCTACTGGACACTCAACTGACACTTCTCCCTGCCTCTTAGTATTGGTGGCCACCTCCAGACCTTTTGGGGAGGTGCCACCTGCACACGTAGCCTGCTTTCCCCATAGGCTGGGGACCCACACATTGGGTCATTCATTCCCCTCTTTCCACAGACACTGTGCTCATCCATGGCCTTTCAATTGGTGGCTCTCATTTCATCCGGACTCTTGCTCTACCAAGGTGTATATATATATAAATTCATTGTCCCGTGTGGCCCCTGTGGCTCAAAGGAGTAGGGCGCTGGCCCCATATGCTGGAGGTGGTAGGTTCAAACCCAGCCCGGCCAAAAAAAAAAAAAAAAACTGCACAAAAGAAAATCCATTGTCCCATTTAATCTAATGGCAATAGTTTGAGATCGGCAAGGGAAACATCCTTCTCATTATCACTCACACCATCATATCTATATTCTCCCATCATCACCACCATCATCTTCGCTAGCACTACCATTTTCACCACCATCATCACCACCACCACCATCATCACTGTCACCACCATCTTCACCATCATGATCACCACCACCATCTTCACCATCACCACTGTCATCATCACCACCATGACCACCACCATCATCTTCACCACCACCATCATCTTCACCATCACTGTCACCACCATCATCACCATCATACCACTATCACCATCATCACTACCATCACCATTTACATTATCATTACCCCCCATCAACCCAATAATGATCTTCTTTGTCATTTTCACTATCACTATCATCTATCACCATCACTGTCACCATTGTTGTCATTTCCATCAACTACTGGATTTCCTTCATCTTCATTAGCCACCATTGTAGACATTGGTGGTCACCATCACCATGCAAAATCAATTTTCAGCTGCAAATTCAAAGGAAACGTTGGACAACTTGCCCAAGGCCACCCAGCCTTGTAGAAGAGCTCAAACACTCAACACTGTCAGGACCTGACTTCCAACCCAGTGCCAGAAGCAAGGCCACCACTTCAGCAGCACCCATGTTGCCACCCCTCCCCCCCCCACCTGCTTCCTAGAGACAAGCTGGTTTTCTGGCTGTGCCCACAATCAATTTTGCCTGAGGCTCCCATGTCCTGCTCACTCCTCAGGCCCCATCTCTCTAAGGCCAGAGAATCCTTTTCCATAATACCCAATAAATAACCTGGATTTAATTGAATTAATATCGACAGCATGTAATTGCTCCTGGTTGTTCAAGCTTGCTGAGGAGGGGTGCGAGGGGGCGGAGTAGTGAGGTTATTGCTTTAGAAAAATGCCCTCAGCCCCGAGCAGCATTTTGGCCTTATTATTATAGTAATAATGAGGGTAGCTGATTTGATCTCTCCTTCCACAATGGCAAGGCACAGCCAGCTAAATAAACAGCCCAAGTCCTTTGTCCCTGTGGGCTGTTTCTGGGTAATTAAAATCAATAGGGTCTTCCTCACCGATCTCCTCAGCCCCATCAAGGCTCAGAGTGCAGGGCTGCTGGGTGTAAGAGAAGCAAATGAACTTGTGGGCCCTAGTGAGCTGGACAGGAAAATTGCACAGGACAGGACAGCAGCACCCCAGCTAAGCCCCTTTGCACCTGTGATGCCCCTGCCCTGGGACTCTGGCACAGCCACAGAGGTGATGGGGGCTGGTTCCAGTGAAGAGAAGACCCCAGGTAGGGTTTGGCCTGGGCTTGGGGTCTGTGAGGAGGGTCAAAAAGGGCCCTTCCACCCTGGTCTTGGGACAACTGCTTATCCTACCTTACCTGTAGATTTCAAGGACTCTTGAGCCTATGGGGGGGCACTCCCCTCCTCTCCCCAGTGCCTGCCCAGTGGTCATCCTGCATCCTAGTCCCTAGTATCAGGAATAGCACTTGGAGGTCCTGTGTTGGGCCTCTCAGCAGCACAAGCTATAGGACCCCATTCTAGGTGCCCAGGAAGTGGACTCTGCTCTCATTAGCTTCGGTTAAGGCAGGAAGTCACCTGCTGTGCTCAGAGCAAGGTGGGGGCTCTGGCCCAAGTTGCGTGAGAGCTGGTGCCCTGGCAAGACTCTGGAGGCAAAAAAAAAAAAAAGACTCTGGAGACCAGGCCCACAGGCAGTGCAAGGGCAGGATGAGATTCTGGGGACACATTCAAGACAGAGATTGAGGGTATGTGGGGGTGGGGTGGGTGCTTTGAGCAAATTAAGGGGGCTGTTGACCCTGATGGGGCAGGGGAAGGGGCCAGCAGTCAACTGAGAGTGCCAGGGGGCTGCCTGTCAAACATTGGGGGGGGGGGCGCCAGGAAGATAAGTGACCATCAAGCTCAGAAGAGTGAGCCCAGCTGGAAATGCAGATTTAGGAGTCTTGAGAGGTGCTAAGCTGCCCAGGGGTGAGCATGGACAAACTAGGCCATGGCACCAGGGCTGACATGGGCACCTCATATCTACAGGTCAGAGGTTGGGCAGATGGAGGGAAACCACATCAGAACTTGAGCAGGGGACTTGGGAGTTCTGGAGAACAAGCTTGAGGATCCCTAAACTACAGAGTCCAGGTCAGAAGTGACCTTGGCTGAGTCCCCATGTTCAATGCTGTGCCGGGCTTACTCTCCAACATCCCAGACCCACATTGTCCTTGCATGGGTGATGCTGAGTGGACACATGCTGTCCCCTGGGTCCAAATCAGACCTCAGCCCTGTCCACCTGGAACACATTGGTTGGCTACCACTGAGCCCATCTGGCCCCTCGGGGCATCATAACCAGTCACCTCCCTGACCCCCTGCTCTAGCCACAGCTCTCCCTCATCTGCCGGCCTCGGCCCAGCTGTCCCTTCCACAGCACCTAAGCACTTGGACTACCAGGCTGAGTGGTGACCTTACTTCAGTCCAGAGCATGGCCTAGCTGTGCCTCTGCTCCGGACCTTCCCTATTCATTCCTCAATGTACACTGTGACCACGTTTCTGTCCACGTATGCCCGTATGTCTGGGCATGGCCTCTGCAAGGCCCTGCTGAGGTCTCATCCCACATGATTGGGGCGAGGGCAGGGGCAGGAAGCTGACGGAGGAGCCTGCCATCCCAGAGAGATGCCACCTGCCACACTCCCCACTCAGGATGCCCCAGAGCAGGGGTGTGTCACTATGTGTGCCACAGGAGCCCCCTGGTGCCTGGTGGCACCCACTGAGCATAGCCTTCAGGGTCTAGCCAGTCTGAGCTGCACAGGGTGCCCAGAAGGAGGAGCTGATGGCGTGAGGTTACCCCAGGGGCCTGATGGGGTGAGCCAGGATTGCAGCCCCCACCCCTGAGGAAAAGTTGCATCCAACTTGGCCTTACACAGGACCGGCAGGGAAGGGTCTACCTGCTAGCAGAGGTCAAAACCCCTGGGACCCCTAAGCAGAGCTCAGCTTCTGTGGCCAGGGTTAGCATGTCAGAAAAAATCATTCACAAGTCCAGCTTAGAAGCAATCAGGCCCTCAGACTGGGTGGAAAGAGATATTTACTGTCAGCAGCAGGGCCCACAACAGCTCCCTCTCAAGGCTGCTGGCTGGTGAGGGTCATTCTGGCCCAGGAGGCAGAGGAGGTCTCCTGGTAAGCACAGCCTCTCCCTGCTCCCTGAGTCAAGGGTGGGCTGAGGCCTCCCGGCCTTAGGCTGCCTGTGGTCTAGACAGAAGCTGACTCTATTCTTATGTACAGTGCCAAGTGGCCCTGGGCAGCCCTTAGGTCAGCTGGCTCAAGGTATAGCCCTGTGCTTTCTGCCCGTGAGCTTGCAGTGGTGGGGCCCCAAGGGCTGGGCCTGGGGCTTCCATTTACTAAGCTATTGTGGGAGCCACACAGGGAACCCCAGATGAGGACCCCAGGAGGACAGTCGATCTCAAAGGTGGAGTCCAACATGGGAGCCCCAGGGGACACCCAGAGGGTCCTTCCTGTCCCCTAAGCCTTACCCAGGGCTAAGGGGAGGCCCCCAAGTCCCTTCAGACTTAGAGGTCTCCTCCCTCTACCAAGTAACCGACACAAGTCTGCCTGGACAGCCACGAACCAGGAGCAGGAGGAAAAGCCCTGCTCTGAACCACAGCTATGGCCCCTCAAAACCAGGGAGAAGGGTGTGCCCGTCTCCCACAGCCTCCCTGCCTGAGGCCGCGGTCTGTGGTTATTCTGTGGTCGCCCAGCACCAGGGCAGGGCTGTGGGCAGGAGCACCATGGAGGGCTGTCAGCAGTGGGCTGCTCAGTGTCTGCAGGTAGGGGATAGCCAGGGAAGGTCTCAGGGCACAGGAGCCTGGCCTCACTCACGACTGGGGTAACGGGGTACAACCTAAGGCCAGGCTCCCTGCCCCACAAAAACAGCAGGCTCTGCAGAGGGAAGAGAAGCTCCTGGCAGTCTCCACCCATAAGTGACTCAAGTGGGTGGTTTCCCTTTGCCAGGCTAGAGTCTCTGCACATCTCACTGAGTGGCATCAACGTCATTTTAAGAAACATTCCAACTGCATGGTCTTCTGTAAGCCCCTTTTCTTAACTGAATATGACCTGAACCGAACTTTCTGGCTAGGGGCTGGTGGGGAGTGAACCAGTGGAGGGATGCCTCTTTCCTGCTGGGCCAGGCAGCCAGCCAGCCAGCCCTCTCAGGACAGTGATCCATGGGCCAGTAGCCCCGAGTCCACACTGCTGACCTTGGAGCAGCACTCAGTTGCTGTTTAATTAACTGTCTGCTTGTCCCCCCAGACCCAGCAGTGAGACACTGGAAGAGGGAGGGGCAACCCCAGCCTCCCTGTATCCACAGCGCCATTTCTCTGCTGTGGGGCTGCAGAAGTCCGCTGAGCCACCCCAGGGCCTCTGGTCAGCCTGCCTTGTGCCCATTGGCCCAGGTCCCTCTGGGCATTCTGGTCTCCTCAGGTCAGCTGGTGACACTCAGTCCCTCCATGGGGAAGGAGGGCCATGGTGTGGTTCGAGGCCTGACTGCAGGGACCACCTCCTCAGGCAGGCTCCTGGGGACATAGTGAGGATTACACAGCCCCTCTCCCCCAGGACCTGCTCAGAGCCAGCTGTGGGGAGGGAATGGGAATCAGTGACGCACAGACCCTACTGGGGTTCTAGAAACTTCCTCCAAGGAAGACATCTGGACCTGAACCCAAGCCCTGAAAAAGACAGGATCTCAGCCCCACAGCTTTGTTCATTCCACAAAGCTTTGCAAGAGCCTGTTTGGCTGGGGGCGGGGCCCTGTCCCCCTGGAGCCAGAGGGGGTGGGCAGTACCACTGGGGGAGCAGGGGAGGGCTTCCCACAGCTGTGGTTCTGCACGTGGGGCTGGAGAACAGCATGGCTGGACCTCAGAGAGCCAAGGGCAAGGAGGGGAGCGGAGGAGGGAGGGATGGCAGAGTTGGGAGTCCAGGAGCCTACTGGCCCCTGTGAGGTCAGAGAAGAAGGGCAGCACCGGGCAGTCCTGACTCTGTGGGCCCCATAGGAGTGTTCTCAGAGCTTGGGGGCAGCAGCTGCCATGAAACCTGGTAGCTCCCAGGATACCTGCAGGAAGCAACTTGTCCTAGCCAGGAAGGACATAAGCACCGACTGGCTGGGAGCTCTGCAAATGCTCCCAAGTGTGAGGAAGTCTGGCTAGCAGCGGTCACTGACACACACCGGGGGACAGGCACAAGGCAACCGGGCCAGCAGTGTTCACTGACACACACCGGGGGACAGGCACAAGGCAGCAGGGCCAGCAGCGCTCACTGACACACACTGGGGGACAGGCACAAGGCAGCTGGGCCAGCAGCGCTCACTGACACACACTGGGGGACAGGCACAAGGCAGCTGGGCTCACTGACACACACTGGGGGACAGGCACAGGCAGCAGGGCCAGCAGCGCTCACTGACACACACTGAGGGACAGGCACAAGGCAGCTGGGCCAGCAGCACTCACTGACACACACAAGGGGACAGGCACAAGGTAGCCCCCTTGTACCTGTGAGAAGTACCTGTGCTTCTCTAGCAGGTACTCTGCTTACTCCCACAGCACCTGCTGTGACCCCTGAGCAGCTGCTTAGCTGAAGACACCCTGGCTAGAGGGCTCTGCTGGGGCCCTTCCTGAAGCCCCTTTACCTCCCCATTTGTGAATGCTGCGTGCTCAGGACCTGCCCCACCCAGGGCATTTCCCCAGGCATGGGTGAATCCTAAGTGCTCAGGAAGGGCCAAGCCTGCAGGGTTCTCTTTTCATCCTCAAACAGTACCCTGGATTTACATGGGGGTGTGTCATGGGCCTGAGCAATGAAGGCTGGAGCTGAGCTAACCAGGCAGAGCCAACAGTCCACCTGTGTGAGCAGCTGGGGCTCCAAGGGTGGGGCCTGGGTCCCTCCTCCTTGGAGACACAGGAGTTGCATAGCTGGCCTCCTTACAGCATCAGTGTCCCTTAGTGGGAGGTCATGGAGGCTGCACAGCACAGGGACAGAGTTTGGTGAGGTCCCAGAGTTGGGGGACAGCCTCCTAAGGAGGGCCCCAGGAAACTCTCGGGCACACACCGAAGCCCCATGTGTGTTCAGACAGAAATGGGATCTGGAGATGGCCAGGAGGTGAGAAGCCTCTGAGACGCCTATGGGCAGGCAGGGACGGTAAGGAGGCCTCTGGGGAGAAGTTGACCCGTGGAAGCGAACATGCCCGGGGCGATTTCCCAAGTCAAGTCCTCCAGCAAGTAATCAGAGGCCCCACTGGGGTTCAGCAAGAGGGGGAGGCCTCGGCCTCATGCTTTATTCCCTGACAGTAGCCATCTTTCCAAATTGATTTTTGATATCCATAGTGACCTGGAAGGGAGACATGGCAATAACTCTCGGAAAGTGGAAAACAATATTATCGCCACAAATATGAATTACTGGCCGCCAGGTTAAATCTGCTATGCAATGAATTATGTGACCCTGGCGCTCCTATAATTCTTGGGAATTTTATAGAGTTGTGAGAGGGGCTGTGGACGCTGACAAGCACTTAACAGCCAGAACTGGGTCCCCAACAACTCTCGGGCCCTTTGATTTAGCTGTCCAGGCACCGCAGGCCACTCTGCTGTGCCTCAGAGGGGAGAAGGAGGGCAGCCATTCCTGGAGTTACTGACGTGGCTTGTTGGTTCTGATGTCATTCTCCAGGCTGGAGACACTGAATAGCAGAGCAGCCCAGGACTGTCCCTGGGAGGTCTTGGGCCATGGCAGGCACCTGCTCTTGGAAGGGGGTGGCAGAAGACCTCCAGGAGACCTTAGGACTCCCCTAACTCAAACAAGAGAGGGCAGGAGGCAAAGTTGGGGTGGCCAGCCTCACACGGGGTAAACAACAGGATGCTGGGTGTAACATGTTGGGGGGAGCAGGTAGAATGGGGAATCAGCACCCACACCGTATGACCCTCAGCTCAGGCCCACCTCCTGCCCGGGGTGAGCACACCTGGCAGGTGCTGAGGCCCGTCTGCAGCTGCTGCCCACTAGCTGAACAGAAGAACAGACAAGCAAAGGAAGGAATAGGAGAACAAATGAATGAACAGATGAACAAATGAATGAGGGGTGAATTCTAGAGTTCATGCCACCAGTGGGGTGAGGGAGTCTCCCAAGGGTGCTGGCGAGCGCCCTGGGAGTGGAGAGTTTCCTGGGTGCAGAAGCTGAGAGCACCTGAGTCTGAGAAAGGTGTGGGGCCAGAGTGCAGGTGTGGGTGGAGGGTGGTCCTTAGGGTGGGCACTGCTGGATTTGTGTCTGGGTGCTCAGCCAGGGACTCAGGGCTGGGTGACTGGGCTGGAGCTGGGGACATAGAGAGTGGGGGAGTCTGGGGGCTAGTAGAAGCTGGGCCACCCTTGGACCTGGTCACCAAGGTCCTGAGCTGACCAGGGTCTCCCAAGGGAAAATCAAGGCCCAACTCCTCTGAAGTGATGGCCCCTCCTCTGTGACACCTGCCCCAGGGCTACTCGGAGTGGGGTCTGTGCTACAGGTTGAGGGAGAAGCCACTGACCCGGCTGGGGCTGACCCGATAGGGTCCCCAAGCTTGGGGCTAGAGTGGTGCCTGGCCAGACCCTGCCTGCAGGACCAGGGCTGACTGTCTCTCTCCGCCTGGAAGGCAACAACACAAATGTCATTTAATTTACATGACAAAGTGGTGCCATTATTGCAAGCTGACAGAATGCCGCTCTGGGCAATTTCCGAAAATTATTTAAACAATGTAATGAGTTAAATGTCAGCACTGGCTAATTATGTTTATGCTAATTGTTAATTAGCCCTATAATGGAGACAGTCTTAATTAACAATGGTTGTGAGTGGGGGGGGCTCTCCTGAGGGCCACTCCCTGCCTCCCACCAACCTCCCACTGACACGGGAAGGGCCCAGGGTGTCCTGAGGGCCCAGCGCTGGGGTCCTGAGGCCTGGCCTGAGCACTAGCCCTCCCCACCTGTCCCTGAGAACAGGTCACTTCTCCTCTGCTCCCTCCACCTGCCCTCCTCCCCCTCCACCAGGAAATATGCCAGATCCAGGACAAAAGGAACCAGGGTCATGCCCAGCCTATCCCACACCCACGTGAGCCGTTCCTGGGGAGCAGCTTCTCACCAGCTCTGCAGGGTGGTAGCCCTCAGGAGAGGGAGGGTGGGTCATCTCCAACCCTCTCCTGTCCTGATAAAAACAAACAAACAAACAAACGAGAGGGACAATGGAGACAAAGCTTAATCATCTACCTTAAGTGCGAAAAGTTCGTCTTCCCTTGTGGCCTCGGATGGGTTCTATTCCCAGCACCTCTCCCAGAGGGGAAGCTTCATCCAGTTCAAAAACGTCCCCGGAGGAGGAGCCTGAGGGAGGCTTCAGACTGAGCCTACCACTAGGGGTGGCTTGGGCCCTGGAGGTGGGGCAGAGGCTGGGGGTGGAGCAGAGTTTGGGGATGGGGTGGGGTGGGGCAGAGGCTGACCTTGGACTCTATGACTGGCCTTCCTGCCAAGGCCCACCCAGAGGTCTCCATTCCTGTCTGGACTTGGGATGGGTTGGGTTAAAGGGGCATCATTCCTTTCCAGTCACCAGACCCCTTAGTAGCTGCCCCTCTGTGACCCTTGGGGCCCCCCTGTGGCTGCCCTGAGCCCCCCAGCTCTGAAAGCAAAATGCTCTGCTCTCCTACTCTGGGATCCCCTTGCCAGGTGGGAAATCTTCTCTCTGAGCTGGTCCTGGTGGGCAGCACACAAGACCTCCTTTCTCAGAGCAGCTGAAAGCCCATTTCCTCTCTGCCCCACCCCCAGTTTGGGGTCTTTTGGTGGGAGGAGTGGGGGGCCTGGTCTGAGTTTCCAGCTGCTTTTAGACTCGAAGCTGACTTTGCCTGCTGGGTCCTGTGACTTCCATTGTGTCAGCCTGTCCCCAAGTCTGTGAGCAGACAACCCACACAGACCAACTGGGTGCCAGCCATGGGCCGGGGAGAGTGGTGGGGCCTTGAGTGAAGTTTCATTAGGAATTCCGCAGCTTGGGCGGCACCTGTGGCTCATTGGGTAGAGTGCCGTCCCCATATACTGAGGGTGGCGGGTTTGAAACCCCACCCCACCCCCGCCATACTGCAATAAAAAATAGCTGGGCATTGTGGCAGGCACCTTTTGTCCCAGCTACTCAGGAGGCTGAGGCAAGAGGATCACCTAAACCCAAGAGTTGGAGATTGCTATGAGCTGTGAAACTACGGCACTCTACCAAGGGCAACAAAGTGAGGCTCTGTCTCCAAAAAAAAAAAAAAAAAAAAAAAAGAATTCTGCAGCTCAACAGTGCCATCTCCCAGAGAAAGTCACAGGTAGGCAGCTGAGTGCCACCAGTCTCCTCTGCCTGAACTCAGTCTCAACTGTGCACACAGGACTGGGGGATGGCTCCAGGGAGCGAGCAGCTTGTCCTTTGCTTCAGTGTCAACAAAGCATGAGCCCCACAGTGACACTCCTGTGCACACACACAGCCAACCACTACACGCCCCTGCCAGACTCTCTCACACACAGATTCAAATGCCCTCTGTGGCATGCCCACACACACCCCATACATCACACGTGCACGACACCACACAGAGCCTCCCCACCTTCTAGACCTTCAGTCACCCCAGGAAGAGGCTTCACAGAGCAAGCTTGGGCTCTCAGAGTGGCTACCTCTGACCAGTGCCCTGGGCTCCTAGCCTCACTCCATGAAGAGTCCTTCGCTCAGAGATGGGGGGTAGGGGGCAGACAGGGAACTGGGAGAGGTGCTGTAGAGTGAGAGTTCAGTGCACCAAGGAAAGAAAAAGAACACTTACTGGGAAAACTTTGCCACAGAAGAGATAAAAATTTGACCAAACAATTCTCTATGAGCATCAGTGGATTTGCCGATAAAATGGCCTATATGAGATAAATAGTTCTGAACAGAAATTTTAAAAGGTCAAAAAAGAAATGAAGCAACAAGGGAAAATATCAAATGAGCAGACAGGTCTCAAGTAGACGAAAGAGAGAGTAAGGCCATCCCGTGAGCAGTCCCGGACTTGCTGATTCAACAGGGGCCACGGGAGCAGCAAACAGAACTGGCCCTGCCACACACACAGTCAGGAACGCAACGATTCATTCTGAGAAACTACATGAGCTAAAACAGACAAGGACAAAGAGGGCGTGAGGTGGAGATGGGCACAGGAGACCCAACACACACGTCACTGGTACTGGGGGAAAGGAGAAAACAGACATAGCAAAATGGAATTTCAAAAATACTTAAATAAAATGTTACTGAATAAGGAAAGGTTTGAAAGGTTCACTATTGCCTGGGAAATAGTTGATACAGACCAGTCAACACTGACAAACTGAGAACTAAGGTCCTGTGGATATCAGGGTCGAAAAAGAAACAACCACGTCATCTATAGGAGAAAAAATGAGGCTGGCCTCAGAGATTCCTCAGCCGGTCAGTGGAGAAATTATCTAAAAATTCTTCAGGAAAGAAAGTGTAACCTGAGATGGTATCCTTCTAAAGCATCAGGCAGAATTCCAAATACCAACAATCCCTGGAGCATGGGCCTATGATCCTTTCTTGATGGAATTACTAAAAACCTACTTTACACCAGCCAAGAGAGCAATGGGGTCCACAGAGAGAGGGTTCCTGCAGCACTCTGCAGGGAGCATCTCCTGAGGCAGGACCATGGTGATGGTAGGCTGCTGACACTGTGACAGTGATGACGGTGGCATGGTGGTGATACATGCAGTGGGCAGAAACTAGACAAAGAACAAAACTGCAGCTACTGTAGCACAAAGATGTGATGGGTCACGCGCAGTCTCTCAGCACCCACACGTCTGCCTGACGGGATTTACCTTCAGCTTGAATGCCATCAAAAAGTTTCTCCAGGGCGGTGCCTGTGGCTCAGTGAGTAGGGCGCTGACCCCATATACCGAGGGTGGTGAGTTCAACCCGGCCCCAGCCAAACTGCAACAAAAAATAGCCGGGTGTTGTGGCGGGCGCCTGTGGTCCCAGCTACTGGGGAGGCTGAGGCAAGAGAATCGCCTAAGCCCAGGAGCTGGAGGTTGCTGTGAGCTGTGATGGCACAGCACTCTACCAAGGGCAATAAAGTGAGACTCTGTCTCTACAAAAAAAAAAGTTTCTCCAAAAGTATGGCATAAGGATACCCGCCTGTCCCCTCAGGGCCACAGTGCAGAGAATGAGCCCCTGGACCTTGCTGGGGTCCTGGTTCCTGTCCAAGTGACAGGGAACCGAGGTCTGTCCAGGACTCGTCAGGTTCCTGGGGACACATGTGGGTGTGAGGCAGGAGCACATGGGAGAGGAGGAGGGACCTCCGTCAGGACTCGCCAGGTGGGTTTGCATTCGGATGCCCCGGGAGACGGCCGTGGGCCAGACAGGAAGGGGTAGAAGACCACGGGCACTCTCCACCGGACCAGCTGACACACCCTCGACAGTGGAGGGCTCAACTGCTTATGCCTGGACATGAACCAGGACACTCACTCACCCTGGTGAAAGGGCCTGAGGTTCAACGTGGCTCCAGCACTGTGCCATGGAGTGGCAGGGTGAGCACAGACAAGAGCAAGCCAAGGACTCCCAACAATGCCACAGGACATACGAGGACAACATGTTGAGCTCCACCCCAGACAAGCCAGGCCCAAACACGAGTGGGGACTTCATCTTCTGCAGGACAGCCACCAGGAACCCATGTAGCTCAGTCATTTCCTCAGAGCCCACAAGGTTGGCAGAGCCCCTGAAGCTCCTCTCAGTCCCAACAATGCCAATGGTGGCCCCAGCAAGTGCAGGACAGTCTGATAGAGGAGAAAGTGGGCCAGGAGAGCCAGTTGACTCTTTGGGTGACACCCAGGGCCATACAGGGCTGCCCTTGACCAAGGACGTCTGGGACCCCTGGAGCAGGGCTGGTCCCACACAGACCATGAGAAGGACCCGGTCAACTTCATTCAGCGTGAATGGGCTCCCATTCTGCAAAGATGGGTTCACAGAGATTTGGTTCCCTTGAGGAACCAAGGGAACCACACCTGCCCCCAAGAGGGACTATCCCATCACAATCCTTAGTGGACTTGGTGGGATCAGCCACTAAGTCCACACTGGAAACCCCTCCAGGATGGAGAGAACCCAAGGGAAGGCCGTGCTGTGGAGGCGAAATTCCCAGCCCCAAGGACAGAAACAAAGCTCAGATGGCCAAGGGGAGGAAGGCCTTGCACTGCCCACACCTCAGCTCTCCACCTCATCCATCCCAGCTCCCTCTCTCCCTCCTTCCCCTCCTCCTTCCTCTGTCCTCCTCTCTCTCTCTCTCCCTCCCTCTCTCTCTTCTCTCTCCTTCCCTCTCCTTCCTCTCCCTCTCTCTCCCCTTGTCTCACATTTTAGCTCCCTTTCTCTGCCAATCCAGCCCTACCTTGCAGAATCTCTCCCTCAGCATCACAGTAGCATTTTCTAGAAGGAACTCTGCCGGGATCACCTAGCGTCCAGAGTCCTTTTCTGGCCCACCTTGCCCTCTGGGTCTCCTCCTGGCCTGGTCTTATTTATTTGCTGCTTATTATCTGGAAGCTGGGCACGGGGTTTCTCCAGGGGCTTCTCAGAGGTGGTGGCCTGCTGGGGTCACATCCACATAGGCAGGGCAGGGAAGTACCCAGGTCTATGAGCCCCACTCCACTCCTCGCGAGATGCTTTGGCCTCACAGGCCCCTACCCCAGCCCGGAAGGCACTTGGCTCAGAGTCTCTGAAGACCTCTGCACCCCTCCCAGGTGTGTATTCCCAACTTGAGATGGGACCCTCCCCCTGGGACAAGGGGTGCAGGCCCCTTCTGTGCAGACACCCAACCTGCATGGGGAAGCTTATGGCCTATGTTCACCCTGTGGCCATGGCCCAGCAGTAATTCCAGCCACCTCTCCCTAGCATCTCTCTGGTCCCCCACTCCAGGCCCAACCCTCCCTGGCTCACCCTCCAAGTGCCCTCTTTGCCTGGGAGCAGAGGAGGGAGGAGGGAGGAGGGGTGGGCTTTAATGGACATGAGACTCACCAGGGACACTGTGAACTCCCCCAATCAGGTGCTCCCCCCTTCCGGCACCGCTACCTGGGGGCAGTCCACAGCTCACAGCTTCCTATCTTGGATGCAGCCTTCTGTGCCCCCCTCCCCAGCCTGGGGTAGGGACTATGAGCTACGGGATGGTACCTGCCCCTTATTTCCATGACATTCTGCCTACTCTCACCTCCTCACTGACCCTGATGGCAGAAGGGGTCCCACAGTTTCCTGGGGTCCAGCACAGCATCCCTGGTGAGCCTCACATCCATTAAAGCCCAGGCCCTTGGACACCACTTCCTCCTCCCTCCCCAGAACTCTGGGCTGCTCTAGCCTGGGCCTGGAATGGGGGCAGGGGTGAGGTGGGAGGGCTACCCTGGGTCTGAGTTCTCAGCAGCTGCCCCAGGCCTAGCACAGGCCACACATTCCCTGCTGCACTCCAGAGGGCCCCAGGTCTTTGCCTCTTACCTGTGCCCCACCTGCCCCCAAGGTGGAAGGAGAAAAAGAAGGACTTTGACCCCACTGGGCTTCACTCCTAGGACTGGGTCTCCTGCCAAGGCTTACAACAGACCCCACCAAGTGAGAGCAGGCTCTATCTCCATCCAGGGGTTTTGGCTTGGACCCAAAGTGGGGCTGGTTGGAGCACTTGTGTCCCCCTTCCTCTCTCCTCCCTGCCCTCTAGGCCTCCTCCCCACTCCAGGCAGAAAACTTCTGAGGAAGGACCCAGCCTCCCCTGGAGTGGAGTTCCAGAAACCCCGCTTCTGCAGGCCCCCTTCTAGGCTCCTTGGCCTCCTCCTCCAGGGAAGCTGCAGAGCACCCCAGAGAGCACCAGTCCCCTAACCTCAATGCTGGGTAGGCTGCCCTGGCCTTCCCCAACCTGAGCTGGTCTTGGGGCCAGACCTGAACTTCTGAGCAGCCCTGTGAGGAGGGAGTCGGGCCTGAAGGCTTGGGGGTCAGGCCAGCCTGCAGGGCCCAGAGGGGCTGTATTTTTCTCTTAATTTGGCAGACTCTTCAAGGAGAGAAGGGCATTCACGGCTTCTATAAAACAGCAGCCATCTCCAGGGCCCTGCTTTACTCCTGACCCTAGATAAAAGTGCTGTTTACTACGGGTCTTCCTATTTCTGGCTCCCAGGTAGGTGCACAGCCCATTTACCAGCTGTGGTTGGGGAGGTAGACATAGAGCCAGTCATCTTTGTACCTGAGGACTGGGCAGGCTCCTGTCCACTGGGCTGGGGTTGAGGAAGCCCAGGCTTGGCTCACTCAAGCCAGGGTTCAGCAGGCCCTCTGGCTCTGGAGCATTAAGGAAGCACCTGGTACCAGAGCTCTAACTGGGTCCCAACACATCCCTCTGACCCTAACCCCCAAGGACAGTGGCCTCGTGTCTCAGAAGCCCTGGTGGCCAGGAGCTCCTGGGGACCAGTGCTCTGGCATCTCAGTCACATGGAGCAGATGAGCAGATGTTGACAGGTCTGCTGCAGTGGAGGGCTGCCGTCCCATGTGTCCACACAGGGTAGATAGAACCACTCAGACAGAACCTGTAACCCTGGGGTCAGGCAGGAGCAGTGTGCAGAGCACGCTCCCCACCCTCACTCACCTGGCACCTCACTCTACACACATCCTTGCCCAGGGCTTGGATGCAGAGTGCAGCCCCCACCCTGCAGTTGGAGCAGGTGAGCGCCCAGCCTGACTGCTCCACACCACACGAGGCCAGCCTAAGTCCATGCTGTGAAGAGAACCCAGAGCATGCAGTGGGGGACCAAGCTGAAAGGCAGGGTTCTGGGAGGGGGTGTCCCAACTGGGGAGGGACCCAGAGGCCCACATAGCACTGTCCAGGCCTCTGTACATGGTAGCCCCAGTGCAGGAGTGCTGTGGAGCAACCCAGGGTTCTCCTGGGGGTGCTGACTAGAAAGGGGCTCTGGGCTACAGGGCACTGGGAAGTACCTAGAGCGCAGAAGAAGTTCTCCCTGGAAGGACTGTGGGTACAGCTGGGCTAGGATGAGTCTGGGGCCCGGGGGATGACAGAGCCAGAGAGGAGCCCAACACACAGCTGCAAGCACAGGGCAGGTGCTGACCAGGGGCGGGAGAGGACCCTCAGCACACACGCAGGAAGGAAGGGGTCTCCGCTCTGGCCCCACCCTGACCTGGGCCCTTTCTGGCCTAGCGCCCCAACAGCAGACACCTCTGAACACCTGGACCCCTCCTTTGGTCTGTCCTGATGGCCCCATACAAGGCTGCTCATAACCCCCCTGGGCGCTGAAGAGCACAGAACAAGGCCAAAGGTCAGACCCGTGGTCAGTGTGTGTGTAAGGTCATCTGACTGTGCACGCAGCTCTGACAGCATGTGCTCACCTGAGTGTGCTCCTGGGCGTGCACACTTCTGAGGTGGTCACTGAGTCCAGTTTGCTCTCTGCTGTGAGTGTGCTTGCCGCAGTGTGCATGGCCTGAGTGTGTCTTGGAGTGGGCTGACCTTGTGAGCTGATCTACTTGTGCACCTCATTAGCCTGGCCTGTCACTGGGCGGCAGTGTGGGACCCAATGACCTTGGCTTTGATACTGAACGGCCTCTTTGCTACAAAAGGCAATAAACACTAACCGCCACAGGCATGATCCCCTGCACAGAGAATTGATGGGCCAGAATTGACTCCTGGGAGCTTCTCCATCAATTAGAGCTTTTTTCCTCTTCTCCTGTCTCACTTATCATCCTTCCTATAAGTGCAAAATCAAAACAACTCTGCTCAGCACTGACGTGGACATGGGACCCCTTGTAAATGTGCCCCCTCTGTTGTGCACCCTTCAGCAAGTCCCCAGAATATATGGACTATGTACTCCCAGGAAACACGAACAGGGTTCTTATCTGGAGCCAGACAGTGGCAGGCTCCTGCTGACTACTCCCAGTAACAAAGAGCCTCAGAGGGAAGAAGCCAGGGACGGACCATGGGGTACCTGTTTTGGGAGGGGTATCCCCTCTGCAGGGGAAGCAGGGGCTCAGGGGACGCTGTGCTATGATGCCTCCTGATCTGAGGGTCTCCTGTGTTTAGCATGTCCCTCCCGACTTCAGGCTATCTGGCTCTGTCCTGTGCTCCCTGGACCTTGTGTCAGTGAAAGTTCTCTAGAGAAACAGGGCCAGTGGGAGACAGTTATAGATGACATTCACACCATGGAATTTCTTGGCTCAGCTGCAGGGTCTGGCTGGGCTAGTCTGCAACCTGCAGGGCAGATCAGCAGCTGGAAACTCAGGCAGAGGCTTATGCTGCCATCTCAGGGCAGAGCTTCTTCCCTGGGAAACTTCAATGCTGCTGGCCAGCTTGAGGGAGCCCAGCCTGGGCTTTCCCAACCCCAGCCTGCTATGGACAGGAACCTGTCCAGTGCACTGGTCAGATGAGGCCACCACACTCCCAAGGATGCCTTCCTCTACTGGGAGTCAACTGATGGTAGATGTTGGTCACATAAACATCTTCCAGCAGCAGTTAGCAGTGGGTGGGATCTGTGGACAGCCAGATTGCAGTCTTTCCCAGGCCAAACTGGCCCCAAAGGCCAGGAGCTCCCAAGGGAAGGATCAGGCCTATGGCTCAGGGGTCTGCTCACCCCTGGCCAGGCAGGGGGGTCCAGGGCCCTGAGGACACTTGGGTCTGGTCTCTGCCCTGTGATACCAGCACCTGCTCCGGGCTGGAGGACAGTCCAGAGAGATAGTGACACAGGGTGGAGGTGGAGGGCACAGGAGTCTACCTGGGCTATCAGCAGGACTGCTGGAGCTCTCCTGCTGGGAAAAGCCTACTGGCTGCTGAGGGGCCGTGGGTGGTCCTACACACCAGCTCTCTGTCGTGAGCCTCCATTTACATGTTCAACCTAGACCCCCACCCAGGCTGTAGACACTAAACCCAGCTGTCTGCTTACCACATCGTGGCTGGACAACACACTGAAAGTGACAAAACCAGACTGTCATTCCTGGCCCTGTACCCTTGCCCATCTCACTCACCATCCCTGTACCCCACCAACCCTCAGCAGACAGCGCCAGCTTGACATAGAGTCTGGGCCTCTGTCGCCAACCCCCTTAGTCAGCCAGAGAGCCCAGCTCACACCGACCCTGCACTCCAAGCCACCCCTGAGCCATCTACCCACCTTTCCAGCCTCCACCTTCTATTTCTGCAGCAGGAATCCAGTCATACCCACTGCTCAGAACACCACTTAGATTGCAGGGGTGGCGAACACGCGGCTAGAGCCGCATGCGGCTCCCGGCCAAAATGAATTTCAGCTCTTTGCCTCTTATCATTATTTTGTATACTGTGGCTGTTTGCCAAGTTTGGATTTTGTTATGCTGCTTCTGAGGAGGGACCTCTGAGGAGCGATCTCCGAGCGCATAGTCGAACTTGTTCGCCACCCCTGGTAGAGCCCTTCCTTCTCCACCCAGGGCCCACCAAAAACCTGCCCCATTGCCTTGGCACGTTTCCCCTTGAGGTCAAGTCCCAGGGGCAAGATCCACCAAGCTTGGCCACTGATACGCCCTGTGTCCTGTGAGGTTTGTTGACTGGCTACACTCCCAGGACAACCCCATCTTGACCCAGAGCTGGTGGCAGGTGAAGTCCCCTGAACAGGAGCCCAGGCCCTTGGGGAGCTGCCCACATTTCAGCCAGGTCCCCTTTGGGCTCCAACCCAAACTTAGCCATGAGACCCTCCCTTGGGCCTCACACAGCCAAGAGGAGGCTGCAGCTCTGCAGGGGGGCTGGCTTCACACTGAGGGGAGGTATGGAGAGCAGGCCAGATTCCTGAGAGTAAGTGAGAGAAAATCAGTCCACAAAGTTTTAAAGCAAACTGGAATCAATAAACATAATCTCACAGAAAAAAGGAATCACTTCAATGACTGTAATACTCAGCCTTCTACACACATTGCCAAATAAGAACAGAAACCCAGTGGACAAAGGAGCCATCTCCCGAGCCTACAGGGGGCCAAGTTAAGCTTCATGGAGAATAATGACCACAATGAATCGAAGCACACCAGACCTGTCAGCATCCGTGACTCAACAATAATATGCAACAAATGAACACCACTGGAGGTGGTTAGGGCATCAATTTGTTACGCTGAAAAACTTAAAAATGTAGGAGAAAAAAATCATTTATTCTGTTTTTCCAGAATAAGTTGTATTTCAGAATAAGCCAATAATTGATAAAGAAAAATTTTCCCTTATATAATTCCAGGTGACAAATTAATAAGGCAACAATGAATAATAAAAAATCATTTTGCAATCATTTATAAAATTATGGATTTGGGTAACAATTATCAATTGCCACTACCTGATTCCATGAATCAATCTCTCAGTGTCACTACCAGTAAAGAGTTTGAGAAAAGGATCCCATAAAAATGGATATGAATTCGGGCAGCGCCTGTGGCTCAAAGCAGTGCGGCGTTGGCCCCGTATGCCGAAGGTGGCGGGTTCAAGCCCAGCCCCAGCCAAAAACTGCAAAAAAAAAAAAAAAAAAAAAGATATGAATTCTAGCACTCACTTTGAGCTACACATGCATGAATTTGACCCTAAACACTTTGAGGACTGTACCACTAGGCAAACCGCCAGCCAGGACGCAGACAGGCCATAGGGTGGGGCACACACAGGGCAGATACAAAAAGCAGCGCAAAGGCTTGGAAATGGAATAAACATTTGAATCATGGCCCACAGAAGGATGGTCAGGACTTGCAGCCTGGACCTAACCTTGTGTATTGCCTCCTAATACAATAAGAAGCAAAAGTCTCCATCAGATTTTAAAAAGACCTAGAGCCTCATAACTTAGAATCAAAAATGACCAGCATACAATCCCGAATTACTCAACATGCTGAAAGTGTGACAGAATCTCAAGGGAAAAGACAATCAACAGGTAGCACTCTCACAAAGATGCATTTGTTGGAATTATCACATGAATTTTATTTTTTTTGTCTATTTTTTATTTTTATTATTTATTTATTTATTTATTTGGAGACAGGGTCTCACTTTGTCGCCCTTGGTAGAGTGCTGTCGTATCACAGCTCACAACAACCTCCAGCTCTTGGGCTTAAGCGATTCTCTTGCCTCAGCCTCCCAAGTAGCTGGGACTACAGGTGCCTGCCACAACGCCCAGCTATTTTTTGTTGCAGTTTGGCCAGGGCTGTGTTGGAACCTGCCACCCTCTGTACATGGGGCCAGTGCCCTACCCACTGAGCCACAGACGCTGCCCTATTTTTATTTTTTTAATTAAATACTAGCTGTGTATATTAATGCAATCATGGGGTACAATGTGCTGGTTTTATATACCATTTGAAATATTTTCATCCAACTGGTTAACATAGCCTTCACCACGTTTTCTTATTTATTGTGTTAAGACATTTATAAATTTAACAAGTACCCTCGTAAAATGTACCATAGGTGTGTTCCCACCAATTATCCTCCCTCCCCCCACCCTCCCCCCTTCCTTCTCTCTCCTCTCTCCTCCTCTTTTGGGGCTATAGTTGGGTTATAGCTTTCATATGAAAGCTATAAATTGTTTTCATAGTAGGGCTGAGTACATTGGATACTTTGTCTTCCCTTCTTGAGATTCTTTGCTAAGAAGAATATGTTCCAGCTCCATCCATATAAACATGAAAGAGGTAAAGTCTCCATCTTTTTTTAAGCTGCATAATATTCCATGGTGTACATATACCACAAGTTATTAATCCACTCCCAGGTCGATGGGCACTTGGGCTTCTTCCATGACTTAGCAATTATGAATTGGCCTGCAATAAACATTCTGGTACAAATATCTTTGTTATAATGTGATTTTTGGTCTTCTGGATATATACCTAGTAAA
>CAUYPK010092301.1:0-36769 GCA_963574355.1 Loris lydekkerianus | reverse complement strand
TTCAGGATTTATAAACATTTATTTACAAGACTTTACTGCCTTAAATGGGGTTTTCACTTAATTAAATGTGCCATTAAATATTGTGGGTTAAATAGTTCAGTGGAATACAGTTCAGTTCAGCCGCCTACCTCTTCAGCTCACCGCGACTTGTGAACTGAGCTGAAGCACTGCCCTCTCAAGCAGACGGCAGAAGATGACGGGAGACTACGTGCATTTGATTAGGTGCGCACGTACCGAATCAAATAACCTGTATGACCCGAGTATAAGCCGAGTTCGGCACAAATTTTTGGCACAAAAACTCTGCTTATACTCGAGTATATATGGTATTCACTGTGGTTAATATAATCACATTCCAAATGCGTGCTCTAGGCAAGCTTATAAACACTAATGCCAGAAAGCATTGTTCTGTTTCAAAACATTACCTCCATATTCAAAATTTTGATAGTTTTGACTCTGAAAATTCCTTGGCAGTGGGTTTTAACAATTAGTTGATTAATGAAAATTTTCAAGGTAAATAAACAAAACTATTCCCCTCTTTCAGCCACACATATAATCATTAGAAGCCACCATACATTGGGATTATAAGAGGTATTCCAAAACATGCATTATTTCCCTGCTAAATTTTAGCCAGCATTCCCCTTCACCACTAGCGCAGTGTCACTTTGGATGCCTGGGCACCTGGGGCTCTCCCTCCAGAGTCATGCCAGATCCTGTGGTCATGCCAGATCCTGTGGTCATGCCAGTTCTCAAAGGTACCACCCACTCTTCCTCCCTCCCTGAGAGCTGGGCACATAGGAACGCCCACTCTCTAAACTCTGGCCACATAAAGACAAACCACGTCGGCCTCTTCCTCCAGCAATCTTTGGGGAGGTTCAAAATGACCAAGGAACTATTTTAGCCAAGCTTAAATGTAGGTATTTCAACTGTGTTTTTCATGAAAGGAAATCCGCAAGTAGCCACAAAAGAGAAAAGTGCTGCATATCATTGAACAATTTATCTTAAGAACATCCCCTATCAAAAATATGACCTACTCCTGTGTTTTAACAAAATAGCTGTATAAAGTAATAATGGGCAAATTTATCCATCTAAATTATTACCTCGAAGGCCTACACAAAGGAACTTTTTCAACAAATCTTCCCAGGCAGTTAACATACCACTTTCCCTTCTCCCCACATATCAAAATCGTTGATGCTCACAGAAACCAAGGTCCCTTTACTTACAATACTGATGTGAAGGGCTGGTGAGGAGAACTCAGAAGCACAGAACTGAGACTCAACATCCACATCGCCCAACCTCAGAATCAGTTTCTTCCCCTTTGGTACTTTAATAGCTGTCGATAAGTTAAGTGACCAAGGCAAAAATCTTGGTCAGAAGATTTTTATTTTTTTATTAAGCCAAACTTCAGGACGTGCCCAGGAAAAACACAAACCACAAACAAGCTGTTTTTCCCAAAGGGGAAGTTGGAACCTTCAACATTCTGAAGGTATTGAGAAGGGAAAGAGCAGACGGAGAGGCCCTAATGAGGCAAAGTGGTTGTATCCTCCCCAGGCCGAGAAATCTACATTATACACAAAATGAGGGGCAGTGTTGTCCAGCCAGGCTGACCATCTTTTCCAAATACCTCTTTTATTATTTCCCCATTCTATGGTCAGCCTAGCTGGACAACACTGCTGGAACTAGAATGGGGGAGAATCTGTGTCAGGAGAGCAGTAGGTGGGCAAGGAATGGGGGTAGCTGGGAGCGCAAGGAGGAAAGAAAACCAGGAAAATTCACAGGACAAAATCAGCAGACTCAGGCCCTGGCTAGCTGGAGAAGGAAAGAGAAGTGGAGAAGGTGTTGAGTTCAGCAGTGATTGGACACTGAAGTTAACACAGGCGGGCAGGGAAGCCCAGAGAGGGGTGTGCAGAAGCAAATAGTACATAGGGGTTTGATTTAAATCTGCTGTAAAGGCTTTAATAAAAAATCTGATTTACAGTTTCTCTTGAAAACTCGAAGATGAAGCCATCACATGAGCAGATACTGTCCCAGGGCTGGTGATACCAGCACAGTAGCTTTTAAAGGAGAAAAGCACACTAGTCCCCCCCCCCCCAGCTGCCTGTCACTCATTTCTAGTACTTGCTGCACCTTTGTAAGTATTGATTTTTAGCACTCTCGTAAAGCAACCACAGGGTAATTGCACAACTATGCATATAAATATAAACACACCAGAAATCGCCTGGCCAAACAACTAAACGCCTCTTAGTACTCTGAAATTTTCCCTTAATAAAGAAAAGCAGAAAATCTTCAGAAAACACAGTTACACATAAAATGAGGACCAATTGTATCAATCAAACTACACGTGATAATAATATTCTAAATTTTTTTTTTTTTTACAATGATGCATCACAACAAAAGAAAATCCCAGGGTCTCACTTGTACTCAATCCTATAGCCTTTCCGCTCCTATGTCGTCCTTGGAGATCCAACCCAGTGATTTTCCTGCTCTGCTCCGATGTTATTAGACATCTGACACACTTTTTTTGTGCCTCTCATTCCATGGCAAGAGATTAGTGATGATGTAAATTTTTGGGCCTCAAACACAATTCATCACTGGTTATGGGAAGCAACAGCTTGTTCAATCTGAAAAACAACAGTTATCACAGAATACACAAAGTTTATGGGCAGAGTGGACAGAGCCGATCAGAACTATGGATGTTACAGATTTACAAGATCCTACAAATGGTGGAAAGACCTATTCTGCTGGCTGATGGAAGTTGCAGTGGTGGGGAGCTACATCCTTTACTCATTATAAGAAGGAGACTGGAGAGAAAGTGCAGACGCGTCTTTCTTACAGGAGAAATCTCATCCTCAGCTTGTGAGCAAGGTGAAGAAGAAAAGTTCAAGAAGGGAGGGAAGACCATATCTTCTGACATTGAGGAAAGGCTAAATGGGAAGATGCATTTTATGATGCAAAATGGGGGGAAAAAATCATAGAAATGAGAAAGGTGGAAGGAGAGAAACCCTTTTCTACTGTGAGACATGCAAGAGGAAGCCTGGACTTCATCCTGGAGATGGCTTCAGGAAGTATCGCACTCAAAAAAATCATAAACAAAAATACTTTAATTATTTTGTGTAACCTAAAATAGATAATACAATCATCAGGTGAGTTCATATTTATTTTTTTCTCTTTTAAAACTATGAGATAATTACAAGTAATCCACCAACCTCTTTCCTGCCCCAAAATAAATAAGAGTGTGAGAGTATGTGGGTGGCAGAAAAATCAGATTGGAAAGTTAAACCTCTTTCCACCCACTTTACTCCAAAGCCCAAGAGGAAACTTACTTCATCTAGGGATGCCCGCAAAATGAGGGCAGGTTCAAGTCTCCAGCATTCCCATCATTACTTGCCTGAGGATCTGGGCCTTCTTAGGAACATTTCCCTTTTCCATTAACTACGAGAAGGAAACCCCACGAGTCTTTGTTCTGCCAAAGAACCTGAACCACAAAGGAACTGTTGAGTCCTAATTGATTAAAAAGCAAACTGTCTTAAGAAATTATAATTTCATTCTTGCCTATGGAAGTAAACTATTTACAGAGTTTTCTGTGGCAAGCACTCATTGAGTAAATTTACTCCATGGGTATTAGCTACCTCAAGAATTTTTGCCCGATTGTTTCCACAGTTTTGATGACTTCAAAAGACCAGGTAGACATATGGCAAAGGGGAAAATGAAAAACTGCTAGGGAGTTTTTTTTTTTTTTTTTTTTTTTAGACAAAGTCTCACTATGTTGTCCTTGGTAGAGTGCTGTGGCATCACAGCTCACAGCAACCTCAAACTCTTAGGCTTAAGGGATTCTTTTGCCTCATCCTCCCAAGTAACTGGGATTACTGGTAGCTGCCACAATATCCAGCTATTTGTTTTTTGTTATTGTTGTCATAGTTGTTTAGCAGGCCCTGCCTGGGTTTGAACCCACCACCCTGGTGCATGTGGCCAGTGTCCTAACCACTAAGCTATGGAGCCTATTTAGGTTTTTTTTTTTAATATATTAAATAAAGCAAATAAAAATAAATTTACTCTGTGGATATTAGCTGCCTCAAGAAGAATTTTTCTTTGCCCTATTGTTTTGCACTGAAAAGATGTTTTGTTTTCCTCTTTGCACTGAAAAGATCAACATGGAATGACCAATATAGGAAGTCAATTTTATTATAAAATCTCCCTGTACCAAGCCCATTATCTAAGTTTCTCACGTTTGTTTAAGAAGCATAAGGTGCTGTATCTTACGGGGCTCATAATATTAATAAATACCTAGTTTACAAAATGCATATTAATTTTCCTTAAGACTGGTGGTGTCCCACAGAATACAATTCTGAGATGTTCTAGATACAGCTGTAGGATTTTATAAATATTTTTGTCTCATCTCTATTTGAATTTATGACTTGTGTATATGTGTGTATGTTTAATCTTGAAAACCACCAGATTCTGCTGCATCTGACCCTTCCTTTAGATACTTTCATAACATTCTACTCTTAAAGTGCTTTTTAATAATATGTCACTGACACTGGCATGGTGATAATAGATAGTAAAGCCGCTGGGCAGGAGGTGGACAAAGAACTTCAGTCTGAACAGTCAGGCTTGTCAACATCTAAACTCACTGATGGATCTCAGCATGACGGTAAGTGAGACCACCAGGTAATATGTGTCTCCTGATAGTACAAAATATCCTCTATACACTACACCTATGCTGTACTCTTGCCAAAAAAGCAAAACATGTGAATCAATAGTAATTAACCTTGAATGCCACGTCTTTAGGGCTGGTTAGGTTGGCTAAGCTAAGGCCATCTTAGATCTGAAGAAACCACTCTGTGAGACTCCGCTGCAGGTGGACACACCTCAGGTAAGGGAGACAAGCCACAAGCTCCTGGCCTCCTTGCACCTGTCCAGTTACAAACCCATAAGAAATATACTGACACCGCAAGCCCCTGACACTCTGATAAGAACCTGCTGAGAGTCCAGTAAGAAGCTGCATGTCCTTGGTTGGTACCCTGGTAAGAAAGACTTGGCTATAAACCCAAATGCTTTTCAATCTGCCATAAAAAGATCTGCCTCCTTCCCTAACCCTGCTAACATCCTTTAGAGCTTAGCCCACTGGCACCCAAGTGTCAAAATAAACTTTACTGCCTTTGTTACATTTTGATCTTGAATTTTTTGATTTGCTCCTTTCAGTTTTTACCTACCAAGGGCTAACTTCCAGTCTAAGAGAAATGTAGGGGATAGGGGCACAAGTTCATGGACAACAGGAAGAAGCCATTGGCTGAATCTAGGCAGCAGACATTTCTAGGTGCAAGTGACCCAGTTTTGTCAGCAATAAATTGCGCGAAGAGGTGTGAACACACAAATGTTTACATCAAAGGGAACTTAAGAGTCATGACAACCAACTGGATCCTGATTTGAAAAGCCAATCTTTATAAAACCTTGCAGAGAGATAATTAGGATATTAAATAATATCAGAGAATTATTAATTTTATTAGGTGTGATAATAATACTGAGATTATGTCAGGAAATGCCATTTTTAAGGATGTCAACTGACAAACATGGGACTGAAATGACGAAATATCTGGGATTTGCCTTAAAATACTTGGCAAAAAAAGGGAGAAGCAGGATAAATGAAAAAATATGGGGAAGTGTTGATGGCTGCTACAGCTAGACGAAAAGGGTTCATAATTCCAAAAGAAATAAAAAATTTTAAAAACTAAAAGTCAAACACAAGAAGAACAAAATATAAGACCATGGTTTTACATTAAACTCCATGCAGTGCTACCAGGAGGGCTTGTGAGCAGAGAACCACCACAATGGTGCAGATGTGCAGGGTGACAGCTAGATTAAAACGCCACTCATGTAATATCAAAGGCCGGGGGCAAGAGGATGTGTCCCGGACCAAGGAGGGAAGGAGGAAGTTTCGCCACCGGGAATTTGTCTACTCTTCAAAAGTGGCTACTACACAGTGTTTATCTTTTCCTTCCTTTCAACTGTAATTTAATTGCCAGAGCACATGGTGACTAAGCCATGCCTCATTTCCTCCTCTCCCTAGACCCAAAGCTCCTCTCCACATGGAGTATCTGCAAGGTGGTCTCATGGCAATGGGCCTAAATCCTGGCTTTGGTTGGAGCCACAGCTAGTTTATGAGACTGATCAACCACCTTGTCAAAACAAATTACAAAAATAAAACTTCATGTATGAAGTTTAGACTTTGAAAAAAGCTGAAAGCACTTCTATTTTAGAACTCTCAATGTGTTCTATATATAGAATTTAAGTATACAGATTTAAATTCTGAACATTTATAAACAATCTCAATTAGAAAATAATAGCCAAACTATTATATCTCCAAGCAATATAACAAGAAAAGTCATGTTTTAGAAGAATATTTAATGTCAAAATATTTTGAAACAATATATAGCACACAGATGGACATGTTAACCAAAAATACATAAACTGTTTATTTCAATAGTATGAGCTTACAAGTGATTTTCATTTTATTTATATATTTATCTTCTAAATTTTTCATAATATAATGTGCATAAATCATAAAAAATAAATAAATATGCCAAATTCACTTAATGTTCTTCATAATGTTAAAGGCTACTGTCAGCATTAGCCTTATGGTACAGATAGGAAGAAATCTCCATAAACCAATATGCTCAAACTGTCATTAAAAATTTGGCAGCTAGAAACTTAGTATAACGTAGTTCTCACTTCAAGGAGCTCATAGTCAATGAGGAGAGACATACTCCTTAAAACTAAAATGAGACATACAAAAACAGAAATAGGGGCTCAATACCAATGGTCTAAATGCCTGAAATTTATAGATATGACTCCATCTTTTAGCCTTTAACATCAGGAGGTATGGATATACACACTATTTTCTAGGTAAGCTTAGAACAAAGCCTTGATGCTTATCTGCACAGATCAATCCTCTGTTTAGTCTACTTTAATTCCAACCACTAAGAAAGGAAAACAATAACTTCCTTAAAAGACTATTTCCCTTTGAAAAGAAATCACACTAGACTAAGAAAATCAAAATTGATATACCTGATATGGACTAAGTTCTACAACACTCAAAAGCATGATTTAGGGCTTGGCACCCAAAACTCAGTAGTTAGGGCGCTGGCCACATATACTGGGACTGGTAGATTCAAACCCAGCCTAGGCCTGCTAAACAACAATGATACCAACATAAACAAAATAGCTGGGCATTGTGGTGGGCACCTGCAGTCCTAGCTACTTGGAAGGCTGAGGCAAGAGAACTGCTTAAGCCCAAGAGTTTCAGGTTGCTGTGAGCTGGGACACCATAGCACTCTACTAAGAGTGACATAGTGAGACTCTGTCTCAAAAAAAAAAAAAAAAAAAAAAAAAGCATGATTTACATTTTAAAAGAAAATGTTTCACTGAGTTGTGCATGTTGGAAAAATATTTGGGTGGAATAAAATGACTAGTGCAAATATACTTTTTAGATTAATTATTAATTAATCCCTAGAGTGAGACAGGAGCCTCAAGCTGTTTTGATTATGACCCATGGTTAGAACATAGGTCTTTCCTCATAACCAAGTACGCACATAGGCATTCACATGCATATATAACAAACAAAAGTTTAATGATGCAATTCTTTTATTATATGTAATGCACTGTGGTATTTTCTATCCTATTCAATTTCATATTTTTATTACGAGCATGCTGGTTGTTCCTATTGAATTGATTTCTTGGGCAAGAGTACTTCAAAATATCACAAGAGTGAAACCATTTCTAGAAATATGATTTCATTACAGGTGTATCCTTGTTCTTCTAATATTCAAGTCACAACAGGTCTCAACACATACATAATCACCCATGTGTGGGTGTGAGAAAATTTCTTCCCACGTCTAAGATCAAGTGAGCTCTTGATGACTATAATCTTTCAACCACAAAGGAGAACTTGCAATTATTACAGAGCTCTTTGTCTGATGGGAAGGTGAATAGATTTCCCAAAGTCTCACTAATTCCATTTCCAGCTATACTCTCTTAGAAATTTTGCTTTAGTTATGCTTAGCTTTTCACTTTGAGTATTGCCAGAAGGAATGGAAAAACAAGGGCGAAAGGGCCTAAGTGGCTATATGAGAATAAAATATGGCGAAACAGAAGTTGTAATGATAAAACAGAATGATTATTCAAAAGTTTTAGTTTTCTTAAAAAGAAAACAGATAATAATGTTATATCAAAAAAGTCACGGTATTGACCAGAAACACATGACCAAGTTCTATAAAACTATTTCTCTTTGAACCCTATTCTCACCATATATAAAACAGAAGCTAATGATATAACTAATGATCTAACAAGGATGATAACACTTTTGTCTTAGCAGATGAAAGACATTTGAAAGTAAAACAAAAGGAAACACAAAGAACTTGTCAAAAGTCTGTCCATGAACTTTCAACATTCCTAAAAGTATCACTTAAAATAAATCCGTTTGTTCTGGCAAATCATAAGGGGCAGAGAAAAAAAAAAAATTAAATAAATAAAATCAGTTTGAATGTATGAAAATGAAACAAATCATTTCAAGAGGTTCTATTTGACTCCCTAGATAACAAGAGATTATTTGCTTCAGAGTCCAAAGATATCACTAATTTTCATGTTAAGACATGAAAAAGCTTGATAATGTATACCCAATAGAAAAATATCTCAAGATCTTGTCAATGAAATTCTTTAACGTGTCACAAGTAAAATCAATGCAAACTCTGTAGTTCTTGCTCACTCTTCAGTATTGTGACTTTTACCGAAAATCAGTGAACTCATTAGTAGAGTTGTGGTGTGGGCCATCTTCATTTTCATATGCTTGGATGGTGACAGAGCATGATGGTTACAACAATGGCATCTGACACAGCCCTGCCCGATACTTAATGTGAACTCGGGTGTGTTCTTTTACCTCTCCAAGCTTCAGTTTCATCATCTGTAACACAGAGACAAAAGATACTACCCAACTCACAGGATTATCATGAGGATTAAAAAAAGTAATGGGGCTCGGCGCCCATAGCTCAGTGGTTCGGGTGCCAGCCACATGCACTGGGGCTGGTGGGTTCGAACCCGACCCGGGTCCACTAAACAACAATGGCAACAACAACAAAAAAAATAGCCAGGCATTGTGGTGGGTGTCTGTAGTCCCAGCTACTTGGGAGCTGAGGCAAGAGAATTGCTTAAGCCCAAGAGTGTGAGGTTGCTGTGAGTTGTGACGCCACAGCACTCTACTGAGGACAACACCGTGAGACTCTGTCTCAATAAATAAACAAATAAATAAATAAATAAATAAAGTAATGCTAGTAAATTACCAAGCAAGGAGATAATCATATAAAAACAATTCAATATATTTTAATTGCTATTATTTTGTTAAATATATTAAAGTATCAAGAGTATTGCTTTGAGTCAGGTGCGGGAGCTAATAATCCCAACACTCTGGGAGGCTGCGGAGGGGATCGCCTAAGCTCATGAATTCAAGACCAGCGTAAGCTGGAGTGAGACCCTCTAAAAATAGCCAGGTGTTGTGGTGGGCACCTGTAGTCACAGCTACTCGGGAGGCTGAGGCAGGAGAATCTCTTGAGCCCAAGAGTCGGAGGTTGCTGGGAGCTATGACGCCATGGCACTCTACCTGGGGGGTTCAAAGTGAGACTGTCTCAAACAACAAAAAAAGAATATTGCTTTGAATTAGCTGACTTGTCTAAATTCCAACACTCTAGTTATATGATCTTAAGAAGTCACCCATTTTGTGCGTTATCAATTTTCCTCATCTTTAAAATTACCCACCATAACCGGGTGGGGTAAAGATGAATGAGGTTCCCTGTATTAAATGTTTTAAATTGCTGAGAAAGTTTAATTAGAATGCATTTCCCAGTATTTACCCTGTGTCCACATATTGCAAGGTCAGCATATCCCAAACTGGGCCTGTGGTACTTATGTTTGGGAGGTTTACAACAAGGAAGTAAGCCCTTATGCCCCCAAAAGAGCTTCAAGGTAAACACACGTGCAGAATCTCCCCTTTTCCTTCCCCACAGGACATCTCAAAGCCCTCACAGTGCACAGTGCAGTCTAATGGAGGGTGCAGGTGCAGCACTCCCCAGGGAACTCTTTCCTCACTGGGCATCTCCCGGGAACAGCCTTCTGTGGGACAGTCTGGTGAATTCCAGCGCAGGGCACTCACAAGTGGAACATGCTGAGAGATCTCATGATGGGGCTTTTGGGATTAAAGACCTGATACGGAGAGTTGGACTTTGGCCTTCAGAATTCTGAAAATGATACTGAAATCATACTATGTGACTCTAGCATTCAAATTTGAGACTTTTCCCACTGTTGTTAAGTTACTTATGTTTGGGGAATGTTGACAACAAATTGGACACATCAGCCAAAAGAAGTTTCTTTCTTAATTTCACAGAAGAAAACTTAAGAAAAAAAACTTGTTTGTACAGCAAAACAAGGCTAAGATAACTGTTTTATCTCTGTTGAATAGATGCTTAGGATAAGGAAGTTGGAGAAAAGTGGCCGATGACCTTTACTAATAATGCCAGGATGTTGATGTCATGTCAAAGCTGCCATTGCTTAAAAATTAAAGATAAATCAAGAAATCTTTCCTGTTTCTAGAACATGTTATCTTTTCTAACCGTTGTTCCGTGTTAAATATGCATACTGCCAGTATTGGATAAAGTTAAATATTGATACTGACTTTTCTCTCTGGTGCCCAGAAAATCTGATAATCCCATGTACAAAGTTAATCTGAGGTTTTGAAATTAAACCTGTACATATTTCTCTTTTGCACACACATGTGTTTTTTCACTTTCATAGGGTTTTCAAAAAATTAACAAGAACCAAAAAGTTATTGGAACAAGAAAAAAATCATAAAATTAACTGTGAACGGGCCCTTGTAATAATTAGCATTTACCAAGCATTTATTGTAACAGGTAATAGATATAGTATTCTAAAGATTTTACATTATCTTATTTCATCTTCATGACAATTATATTTAATACATGAGAATGATAGTTTTCTTTCAAAATTTATTACAGGCGCAGTAGCTCATGCCTGTAATCCTAGCACTCTGGGAAGCTGAGGCAGGTGGATCTCCTGAGCTCAGAAGTTCAAGACCAGACTGAGCAAGAGTGAGACCCCGTCTCTAAAAATAGCCGGGCATTATGGCAGAAGCCTATAATCTCAAACTACTTAGGAGACTTAGGTAACAGGAACACTTGACCCTAAGAGTTTGAGGCTGCTGTGAGCTATGACGCCATGGCAATCTACTGAGGGTGACAAAGTGAGACTCTTAAAAAAGAAAAAAAAAAAAAAATTGATTATGAAGTATTTCACATATATATCCATATAAATACAGATGTGCATATATAAAGAATAGTATCTCAAACATCAAAGTGTATACCCCATGGCTTAATAAGATAGGGCATTTTCTATACACAATTGAAGCCCACGCAAGCCTGTCTCACCACACGTCCTATTAACCCCTACTCTATGTGTGAAGAAGCTGAGTTTCTGGAATGCAGAGTAATTCAGCCCATGTGGTTGGGCTGGGATCTGGCTCTAGCCTGTACCTACCTGACTCCGACCATGGAACTGATCTCCATGTTCTAAGGCCACCATTACCTCCTTCACCCAAGAGGTGAAGAAACTGAGGCATGAAAGTGAAGATACTGTTCACCCTCACATTACTGCTGCACATAACCACTATTAAAACGCATGTTATAGTTAGTCATACTCTTCTAGTCTCAAAATTAACAGGAGGAAAATAGTCACGTTTATGCAGGGTTTCTTATAAAAATTATGATATAGCGTTATTTAGGCAATGAAAACCAGTATGGAACCATATGAAAGTCGGGACAAAATAAAAGGAAATCAAACACACACACACAAAAATTATGATACGAGAAATTCTATGACCTTCTCTCTCTTTTTTTTTTTTTTTTTTTGGCCGGGGCTGGGTTTGAACCCACCACTTCCGGTATATGGGGCCAGCGCCCTACTCCTTTGAGCCACAGGCACCACCAGACTTTCTCTTTTTAATTATTTAAGTACTCTTAATAGACTTTGTAGGTAATATAGTCTAATGAGAGGCAACTATTTTATCTCCACCCAAAGAGAAAGGTGGTTCACTTTGCGTAGCACATATGTGGCTCCAAAAAGATGTTCTGTAAATCAAAGTTTCAGCGGCATAAAGTGCTGCTTCTCCAACTTCAGAGTGCAAATCAATCACCTGGGGATCTTATCAAAATGCAGGGCCTGGAAATGCTGCATTTCCAAAAAGCTCTTGGTAATGACTATTCTGCTGGTTCCTAAAAATACATTCTGAGTAGCAAGAGGCTAAGAGAACCCTTATTATTAAGAGGGATCTTGCGGTGAATCTTTTTAAAAGTGAAAAGCACTTCAGACATTAGTTTTGTATGATTTTTCATATTTTAACATCTATTTCTAAACTCATATCATCTTTTTTTTAGACCGAGTCTCACTTTGTCACCCTTGGTAGAGTGCTGTAGCATCACAGCTCACAGCAACCTCAGACTCTTGGGCTCTAGTAATCCTCTTGGCTTTTAGTCTCCCAAGGAGCTGGGACTACAGGTGCCCACTGCAATGTCCGGCTATTTTTTAGAGAAGGGGTCTCATTATTGCTCAGGCTGATCTCCAACTCCTGAGTTCAGGCAATCCACCCCTCTCAGCCTCAAAGTGCTAGGATTATAGGCATGAGCCACTATGCCCAGCCTAAAGTCTGACATTTATATTTTTAATTCTCTGATATATATTTTTACTCTAGATATCATTTGTAAGTCCAGGACAGGCAATAGTAAGTTCCAGGATCTATATTTAAGCCAGACTGACATTTCTAACACATGGACAAATGTATCAAATTAGGAATTACTTGAGAATACTATGGAAAATACACAAAAAAATAGGATGAGAAGATTTGCATGCACCATATGTAGTTAATAAACAATGGGCTTGGCACCCATAGCACAGTGGTTATGGCACCGGCCACATACACCAAGGCTGGTGAGTTCAAACCCAGCCTGGGCCTGCTAAACAACAGTGACAGCGTGGCCCCATATACCAAGAGTGGCGGGTTCAAACCCGGCCCCGGCCAAACTGCAACAAAAAAAATAGCCAACCATTGTTTCAGGTGCCTGTAGTCCCAGCTACTCAGGAGGCTGAGGCAAGAGAATCACCCATGCCCAGGAGTTGGAGATTGCTGTGAGCTGTGTCATGCCATGGCACTCTACCGAGGGCAATAAAGTGAGACTCTGTCTCTACAAAATAAATAAATAAATAAATAAATAAATAAATAAATAAATAAATAAACAACAGTGACAACTGCAACAAAAAATATCCAGGTGTTATGGCAGGCACCTGTAGTCCCAGCTACTTGGGAGGCTGAGGCAAGAGAATTGATTAAGCTTAAGAGTTTGAGGTTGCTGTGAGCTGTGATGCCACAAAACTCTACTGAGGGCGACATAGTGAAACTCTGTCTCAAAAAAAAAAAAAAAAAATATATATATATATATATATATATAAATATAAATGTTTAGGGACCAGAAAACAGCAAATCTCAATGGGGGAGTGAGAGATGGCCTCTTACCATACATCTAATGAGGTATGAAACACAAGAATTCAGAGAAAAAACCTTACAAAACTCATCACATTCCACAGTCCTGATAATTATACTAATTTTGCATATTCTTATTCCATACTGCTGAATTTGTCACAGTGCTACGAAAGCAAATGGTTAGCTACTAACTGGGATTTTTTAAAAGTCTTAATATTTCTATGGTAAATGTGATTACCTGTCAGAGAAACCAAAGGCTGTTAACTTAAACCTTTATTACATGAAGTAATCCCCTAAAACTGTGTTCCTCTAAGTCATCTTTTCTCTAACTTGTTCTCCTCTACACATGAGCATATAATGGGTTTCCTTGAAGATGAAGGACAGGAACCCATCTTAAGGTATTTAGAACTGTAGAGCCTGTGACCACGTCCCACTATGGTCACACAAGTTAATGTGTCCAGTTGAATGATTCAAGTTCTCAAATCTCGGTTCCCTTAAGAGGCTCTCAGAACTGTTGGGATAAATTACATGCAAAAAACACGATAAATCAAAATATACATGAAGACGGGCTTAAAAATCTATCTACATGTAAAATCTGACACAACAAACAACAGTAATCAGAAGCTTAATTCGTTGAGTGAAGCATTGACACATAAGTAGTTTTACTGAGTAGGAGACTATCATTCCACAGATAACTCACAGGCCGTAGGAGGAAAAGGAAATTTTATAAAGAAAGGGTCAAGCTGTGATTACCTAAAGTCACTGATTATTCTTATAAAAGAATGGAACTATAACAACAAATTTGCACATCTTGTGACATAATTAGCAGCACATAGCACCTTTGAGTACTTTTACTAAAAACACTTAGCATAAATCTAATCAAGTCTTTCCGTCACACTTCAGGTTTATACATAAATACAGGAAATATTGCACCAAGTAAAAGATGATTTAGGATGCGAGCTATGTCACGACACTTTAAACCTGGTTTCCATGAAGAAGAAGGTACATGGGTAAAAGTGACTTAAGAAACTTAAAAACCAACTGTAACTGTGGACCTTGTTTAGAACTTTGTACAAACCAACGTTAAAAAGACACACTTTGCATAACTGGGAAAATTTGAATATGACTTGAGTATTAGATGATATGAAAAAATTATTAATAGTATTCTTAGATGTTCACGTGGCACCGTGATTATGCAAGAAAATATTTAGCGATGCAAATGAAATATTTAAGGGAAAAATGCCAGGAAGTCTTTAATAAACTTTCAGTCTATTAATAGATTTTGAAGTCTCAAAGGATTTTTAGATCCTTCTGAGCTAACAGCAACAGTAGGGAAGGCAGGATCTTTCCCAGGGTCCATTAAAAAAAAAGGCCAATCTTGGTTTGTGTTATTCTCAAAATAAGCAGCCTTCATTCTAAAGTCCTCAGAGTGGGAACAATTCAAGAGACAGATCTCATGTTCCAGTGGTTGCATGGGCTATTAAGTCTCCGTAGTTTTCATTTTCAGGCTGAAATCAACCACATTGCAATCTGAGGTGAACTTGGCCTTTGTGAAAAGCAGTAAAAAGGCTGAATTAAATCCATTTGGCCATTTAAAAATCAGGTGATGAACACAGAGGTGCTTACCTATTTTCTCTGTAGTGTATTTTATGTACTGGTAATTCAAATTTAATTGGACTTCAAACTTTTAATATCATTTTGCCTTGTCAGAAATAATATTGCAATAAAGTTTTGTTTTCTTTTCCATTTTTCATGAATAGAGTGCTTCACAAAAATCCTTTCACACAACCATTAGACACATCCACTACACACACTCAACTGTAAAAATGGAGCTATATAATTTCTAAGGATTTAAATTTTGTGACAACAAAAAACAAAGGTTGCTCTTTTATCTTGCAATAAAATGTATATATGTTGAACACTGAATAAAAAGGCTACAACAAGGGTTATAATTTGAGTTTGAAAGTGCTGAATTTAAAAGCAAATGTGGTTTTCAGTAAAGATAAACTCCAAATAGTCTACAAATAATTTAATAATAGATAAGCAGAGCCCCTTCAATATAAACTATGAATCTTATCTAAGAAGGGTTAAGAAATATACCTCACTTAAGTACTTTTCTCAAATAAAGTATGGACAAGCCAATTACCTCTGACTTCATAAGCAAGAAAGCATTATTTATACAAAAGATAAAAATCTTGACAAGACTCAGTTGATATAATTTTGGCCAAGACAAAAATTTCACTTTCCCAATGGGTATTCCTCAGTAGTGATGAATATCTTAGAAATAAGATCTTAGTTTACTTGAAAGCAAATGCTAAAAATAAATACAAACATGGAATTTTCCAAAAATATAGTAAAAAAAACCTTTTAATAAAATGTAAGTTGAAAAAAAGGTAGAATAGAAAAGCATGTATAGACTAAATAACAGAGCAAATACCCACGTATTCATTTTATTTTTGTTCTTTATATCTTTATAGAAATATAATTTTATGTTAATTTAATGTTTAATACAAATAGTAGACAGCAGGCAGTATATAAATGTGTATGCACAAATATATTTGCTCAAAAGGTATATACAGGGTGTCCATACCTGTATGTGTATTTATATAATAATATACAAACCAAAACATGTCCTAGTTCTATGTGTAACATTTTCCTTGCAGGATTATGATATATCAGTGTGTTGTTATTTACTGATACCATGGCTTGTTCCAGAATTGTTCTGCTTCTATTGTAAGCATTAGGGAAGCTCTTTGGGACAGTAGTCAGGAAAGAAAGCTCTAACCTAGGAGAAATTTATTCCTTTGAAGTTTTATTTAAAACCAGAGAGATGAAGGTAATACAGAACCACTTAAGTGTTTCCTTGATTCAATAATAAGTTTTGCTGCTTTTCCTAAAAAAAAACAACAAAAAAAAAAACAACCACAAAACAAAAAACTACCTAACCTAATATCATATAAAAGCAAGTATACGATACAAGACATTTCTGCAAATACTGAATATATTATCACACAGCATAAAGCTACTGAGGAGATAGTTCATAAAAACTAAATTGATATCAAGTAGAGGCCAGGCGTGATGGCTCATGCCTGTAATCCCAACACTCTGGGTGGCAGAGGTGGGAGGATCACTTGAGCTCAGGAGTTCAAGACCAGTCTGAGCAAGACCCCATCTCTACTAAAAATAGAAAAATTAGTGGTGGGCAGCTTAGTCCTAGCGACTTGGGAGGCTGAGGCAGGAGGATCACTTGAACCCAGGAGTTTGAGGTTGCTGTGAGCTAGGCTGATACCATGGCACTCTAGCCTGGGTGACAGAGTGAAACTCCCCCAAAAAAAAAAAAAAAAAATCAAGTAGAAATCACCATAGACAGTATAGACATACATGGTAGCATGGCTTAACACAGTGCTAATGTCACAAATGCCTAAACACTGTCTTCAAGGTAAAACAGGCCCCTGTCACCTTAAATGTATTAAATAAGCACCAGCAGCTCTTAAGGGACCACTGACTCAGCAGATCCAAATCAGTACGTTACCTGCTCCTGCCTTCTCACTCACAGCAGCTTTCCTGATCTCGCCTGTAAAGGAGTCTCAGAGACTCCCAACCCTTTTTGGAGTTGAAGTTAGTTATTTTCTTGAATACAGGCACAGTATTTCCTAAGGCTTCACAATGGTCATATATACAATTTCTGTTTAAAACAATGTAGTGAATATTACGCTTCACCTCATTCTTTCAAATCTTAACCACAGTATTCAGGTGTTGACTCAGGAGATAGGTATCTGGAACCTGTTATCTACCAGGCACTGTACCATGTGCTACCTGTGAAAAAAGAGTGGTCAGTCTCATCTCCCTTCTCATGGATCTCTAGAGAATCCTCCAAACCATCTCTTTAACTCCCAATAAAAAGCAAGTTTGACTCAGCATACCAGGACTCACAACTTTGTTTCCACACAGGGTTAAAAGTCACCACATGGGTTTTCTTCCCATCAATTGTCTCCTCCACCCTACAAAGCAAACAAGTTTTTTTTTTGAGACAGAGTTTTACTATGTCGCCCTCGGTAGAGTGCTGTGGCATCACAGCTCACAGCAACTTCAAACTCTTGGGCTTAAACGATTCTCTTGCCTCAGCCACCCAAGCAGCTGGGACTACAGGCGCCCGCCATAAGGCCCAGCTATTTTTTTGTTGCAGTTTGGCCTGCGCCAGGTTTGAACCCGCCACCCTCAGTATATGGGGCTAGAGCCTTAGTAACTGAGGCACAGGTGCCGCCCCACAAGTATTTTTTTTAAATACACAAAGCAGAGAATGAACATCTGGAAAATGACATCAACATGACTCCTCAGTTATGTAAAGGCAAAATTACTCCACAGTCTAATGAAAAAAAAAAAAACCTTGAAATTCTGACAATATTTTTATTTTCATCCTAAATGCCAGACTTCTAATATACCAGAATGAGTTTCTCTATTTTAAATCCATACTCTCAGACTTTTACTTACAAACAACAGTTGGATTTCAGCAGTTCTCAACCTGTAGGTCGCGACCCCTTTATAACAATGAAAATATATCGCGGCATTAGGACGGTTGAGAACCACTGCATTAGATGGACAGTCTCATTACTTTCTGCATCAGGGTTTTGATTTCTTTCTTTCTTTCTTTTTAATTTCTTTTTCTGCAGTTTCTGGCCAGGGCTGGGTTTGAACCCGCCACCTCTGGCATATGGGGCCGGCGCCCTACTCCTTTTTTTGGAGACAAAGTCTTATTTTGTCACCCTCGGTAGAGTGCTGTGGCGTCACAGCTCACAGCAACCTCCAGCTCCTGGGCTTAGGTGATCCTCCTGCCTCAGCCTCCCAAGTAGCTGGGACTACAGGTGCCCACCACAACGCCCGGCTATTTTTTGTTGCAGTTTGGCTGGGGTCAAGTTTGAACCCACCACCCTCGGCATATGGGGCCGGCACCCTACTCACTGAGCCACAGCACTGCCTAGGTTTTGATTTCTTAACTAGAGACAGTTTCCAGTCTTTAACAGCAGTGTGAGAACTGAGTTTTCACTCACTTCTCACCCGCTCTCAGTGAGCACCCATCTCCTACAGCTCAGCCAGCATGTACTGGCCCCATTCCAGGCACAAAACTCCTCAGGGGCTTATATTCTAGCGAGTGAAAGATAGACAAATTAAATACAGATATAAATGATACACTCTATTGGAAAAGAATAAATGCTCCAGAGAAAACTGAAAGCAGGGGAGAGGAATATGGAGTCCTGAGAATGGAGGGAAGGTTCCAGGTGGTTAAGAAAGCTATTCCTGAGAAGGCATCTGAACAAACCCTGAAGGAGGGGCAAGCCTTGTGGATAAATGAGGAAAAACTGTGCCAGGAAGAGGGAACAGCACATGCAAAGTTTCTGAGGCAGAAGGGTGCCTGCCACCTTGAAGAAACAGCAAGAAATCAGGAATGGCTAGAGAGGGGTGAACACAAAGCAGCACTGCAGGGAAGGAGGTCACAGGGGCAGTGGGGGAGGTGGCACAAAGGGCCCCCACATTTGTCAAGGTAATAGCATAAACAGTGATGAATAGTAAGATAATTAATGTTTATTGAGCTCTTTCTATGTGCTGAGTGCAAAGCCAAAGAGGTTACATGCATTATCTCATTAATAAAGAAAAACAAGCAACTGCTCTAATACGTATAGAGTTGACTTAACATTTTAGGACATACGTAAGTCTATAAAACTCTATATATATTTCCCTGAACAAGCTTTTTCCTCCCCTGCCTTAACATAACTAAAACCTTTGCTAAATGTTGCAATTAATTTAACTTCCCCCATGCATCTTAAAAAAAAAAAAATTGCTCATAAATGTCAAATGCCTTACTTATTTCCAAGTTGTGGTTTTTTTAAAATATGATTTTCAACTCTGTTTCGGTATCACAAGGCTAAAGAGTTCAAATTATGACATGAAAAGTTACCGTATATACTCGAGTATATACGGTAATAAAAACAGCTTAGGACATTATTCAAATCCTACTTTAATAACATCCTTTGATTTGTCTAGTGAATCCTTTGACATAACTTCTTTCTTTTCTGAAATATGTAAGTTAATATTTCTGAGTCTTTCAAATTGCATCTACTAGAGCCAAAAAGATATTGCACATACTGTTCTGCTAGCATGTCCCTTTCTGCTGTATTTTCATATAAAAGGCATGCTTACATATATAGAATAAAAGCAGGCCCCAAGAGCTGGACTTGATAAACAAAATTAGTTTTTAAACACCATATGTACCTTTATAAAAAAAAAAACAAAACCTCAGTGGGCTCTTTATTAGTTTCCACTAATTAGGAAATAATTCAAAAATATCTCTTAAACACAAAGAGATTGTTTAGTTCAACTCAAAAAACAGTGAGCACCTTTGTCAGATGCTAGGAAGACAAAGACTACAGTCCCAGTCTCTTCCGTCAGGAACTTACAGTCTGCAGAGCTGACTGAAGCTCAGACTTTCCCCTGTCCAGATGAGATGAGGAGAAGTCTGGGGCAAATGTACACACTGGTACAGAAGGTGACAGAATAAATTTGTGCTTACTTTTTAAGAAGTCATTCACCTTGTACATCAGCTATCAGCTAAGCCAAGATCTAACCAGACAAAAATGGCAGAGGAGTTAAGAGTAGACTTTCTAATAGTAAAAAATTAAAAGTTGAGCTGTGAGTTTTAAAGCATATTTTATGCATCCAAGATTTGAACCTATATTTAGACGGTTCCTCAGAGATCAAGTGCTCATTTTTATTCTTCACAAATACTTAAATTGCAAGGAGGAAATTTTAATTAACATCCATTTGCAAATCCTTTGGTAAAGAGAAATGAAGGAATTTTTAATTTGCAGAAATTCACTTTACAAATTAAGAGTATTTTATTCTATCAAACTCATATCAAAGTGATAAGACTGGACTAAGTCCAAGCCTATGAATTAATATTAATGGAATCAAAACTAATGATCCACTTATATGTCATAGTATATATGGTCAAAAATCCTGTGAAACAATCTATATAAATATCTAACTTTAGTTTAAAGGGATCCAGAAGAATAGGACATAAGGAGATGAAATCATTCCAAACTCTGGTCACTAAGCCCTAGTGCCAGAGGCCTGGCTGGCTGTGATTACTGGAAAGAGTGGACACTTTTTGCTTTATTTATTTATTTATTTGTTTTTGTTGTTGAGACAGAGATCTCCCCTATGCCCTGAGCGGAGTGCAATGTCATCAGAGCTCACTGCAACCTCACACTCAGGCTGTGGACATCCTGCTGCCTCAGTCTCGAAAGCCACTGGGATTACAGGCACTGGCTGCGACACCCAGCTGGGTTTTTAATTTTTTTTTTTTTTCATGAGTCATGGTCTCACTCTCAGACAAGCCTTGAACTCCTGAGTTCAAGCAATCCTCCCGCCTCAGCCTCCCACAGTGCTGGGATTACAGGCATGGACCACCACACCATGCAAGTAGACACTTTTTAAACATAATTTAACAAAACACCATATAAACAAGCAGCTGCCCTACAAAGGATCTAATATACTTTCATGGGGTCACCAGAGTCTAACATAAAAAAAAATTAATTCAGGCTTAGCGCCTGTAGTTCAGAGGCTAGGGTGCCAGCCATATACACCGGAGCTGGAGGGTTCGAATCCAGCCTGAGCCTGCCAAACAACAATGAGAACAACATCCAAAAAACAGCCAAGCTTTGTGGTGGGCACCTGTAGTCCCAGCTACTTGGGAAGCGAGGCAAGAGAATCACTTGTGCCCAAGAATAAATTTGTGCTTACTTATAGAGGTTACTGTGAGCTGTGACACCACGGCCCTCTACCCAGGGTGAGACTTTGTCTCAAAAAAAACAAAAACTTTCTAAATTTGATCAAATTTGAACAAAGACCTAAAAGAAATCAGGAAAACAATGAATGAACAAAATGAAGATATCACTAAAGAGATAGACATTATTTGAAAAATTAATTTTATCAATTAAGCTTGTAAACATTTAGGTTAAATTATGACACTTGTTTCCTGAAACACAATGAGTAAATGCCTAATATCAAATAAATGTCTAATACAACACAGATGGCAGCACTTTATTACAACCCTAACATTGTGTTTCTGCCATCTCAAAACTGATTAGAGTCAGAATTGTCTGAAGGAACTGTTAAAAAGTGTCCCATTCACCGGAAATTGATTCAAACTAAGGAGCTGGAGCTTTATATAGCATCCAGAGGGAGTGATGATCAGACAAGTTGGAGGCCCCAAAGAAACTAAAACGCACCATACTAAACTGACTCCAAGGACAAGGAAGCTTAAGGCATAGTGATATTTTCTTCTCACCAAAAACAGACCACAATGTTAAGACTGCCCCCTTACCTTCTGCACTTTGAAAGGACAAATATTATGACCGTCATCCAATTACAGAGCCAGCTGTATATCTCAAGATCCAAAGTGGGTGTGCAAGCTTAAATTCAAGCAGCAGTGGCACTGGAGCTCCAACGAGATTTGTTTCAATAAATGTCCCAAACCTAAGCTTTACCTTTTGCGCGTGCTGGAATACCTACTCCTTTACCGATGTTTCAGAAACTCAAATGACAATATCCTCTTCCATCAGTCAATGGCAATAAAGCCTCAAATTTGAAGCTCCCTAGGAACCTAAGCAATCACACCTTCCCCCAGAAAACTGCTCTACAAAGTGCCCAGTTAACAGCCTGGATAACATGATACATTTGAAGTTTCGTTTGGAAAGATGCATGACAGCTCTGGCCACATTCAGACAGGAACACAATGTAAGGCTGATTCACAGATGTACTAAAATATTAAAGGTGCATATTCAAATGGTGACTTGAGAAAAAATTCTTTAAAAATATTTAAAACAGCCATTATACATTCCTACACATTTAATACAATCTTACAGATTTGTCACAATTTTACAAATCGCCTAGAATTGTGCTACAAAGACTCTAAACAAAATAACTTTAGTGTGTGTGTGTGTTTTTTTTTTTTAAACAAATGGGTACATAAAGTAAACCACCACTATCAGTATCTCCACTATCAATGTTTCAGACTGGAATGGAGCATGTTTCAGTGGGAAAATGCCAACATTTGTTTTAGTTTTGATTCTTGTTTTACAAAAAAAGCTTGGTGGTTGGGGGAGCTGTCAAAGTTCTGTGGGCAGCTCACTGCCATTAAGTAACCTCAGTTATACAGGGGCAGCAGCAGGGGAGGAGAGAAGAGAGAAACCAGAAAGCTGGCCTTTGCTATCAAAAAAGAACTAATTAATGAAGATTAATGACGTAGAGCCGCCCAGGATTGGTAAAACAGTTGCCTGCTTTCCTCTGGTGGACAGGCAGAGGGTAAACTCCGCTGTGGGTTAATTAGGTCCCACTCCGAGCCAAGGAGCAGGACCAGAGGCAAAGCAGCCTGGTCGATGCAGGCTCCCTCAAACACACCAGAGCCGCATGATTCCAACTCCGGACGCGAGCAGGACACTGGTGAGGAGGCGGCGACACTGTCTGCCCCTGGCGTCCCAGGCCAACCTCGGGAAAACACTCCCCAGCGTTCCTCCCCAGCCTGCGAACGCGCACGCAGGATTCCAACGCCGCGCGGGAGGAGCGGGGCGGGGAGGCCCGGCCGCCCTGCGGAGCGGCTTTGTGCAATGGAGGCTGCAGAGACTGTCCCTGCACACGACTGTCCCCTAAGGCGACCCCGAGCCAGGTCACTTCTCTCGGGGCCAGCAGAGTCAGGAAGTCTGGAACTAAGTGAACTGGGCTGGAGGGCAGCGAAGAGAAAGTGCGGAGGCGCCAAGTTGCTTCTCTTCTTTTAGGAGGGGAAGGCAGGGGTTTGGTGGCGGAGTGGTCCCCAGTGCAGCAACTTTTTCAGCCCGCGCGGCCGCCGGGCCGAGCCGGACTGTGCGGGTGTGGGCGGAGAGCTCGGCTTCCTCCCGGGCTCGCTCCCCCCGGCCCCGCCCGGCCCACCCCGCGCCCGCCCGCCGCGCCCCGGGTCCCGCCGCCGGCCGGACGCGCTCCACTCACCCTGCTCCTCCGCCTGCAGCCGGGGCGGAGCGGACACCGCGAGCAGCAGGGCCAGGAGGCCCGGCGCGGCCGCCCCCACCAGCGCGCCGCGGCGGTGGGCGCCGGGCTCCATGGTCCCGCCGGGCGCCAGCTTGGCAGGCTCGACCTCCCCTCGACGGGCCCCGCGCCACCGCCGCCCCGGCCCGGCCGCCTCCTCCGCGGCCCAGTGCGGCTCCGGGACAGGGCGCAGCCGCTGCCCCGCACGGAATCCCATTGGGGCAGCCGTGGGCCCAGCCCGGCGGGGGCGTCTCCCGCCCCGCCCCGCACCCGGCCCCCAAAGGAGGAAGTCGCGCTTCCCGGCAGCGACCGACCGGAGGGCGGAGGCGAGTCGAGCACAGCCCGCGTTCCCCTCTAGGTGTCTGGCGCTCCCTGCTCGGTTAGTTCCTTCCTCTCCGCCCTACCTGTCCCAAAGCACGTGAACCTGCGAGCCAGAAAGACACTTGGCGATGAGACTGGCCCCTGCCGCGCTGTGCGGGAGTCCTTCCCAGACAGGCTGGCTGAGCGCGCCGCGGTGCCTCGGAGAGACTGCAGAGCTTTGTCAGTCCCCAGGGATGCGCATCCCAGTGAGGGCTACACTGGGGGACTGGACATATTTTGATGGCAAGCAAGACCTCCACTCATTCATTCATTCCCTCATTCATTCAAAAGTTAGCAGTTCGTTTGTCAGGCACAGCGCTAAACCCATGTGTCACTTGCAAACGTCAAAAACTATCAGGCAAGCATATAATGCGAAGTGCGGTGACTTGAAGGGTGGTAGTGGAGAACTTCTAGAGAGATCTAATTAGATGGTGATGTGGGGGCTGAGTGAGAGGAATCCGCCCGGGAAAACCTAAGTGGCATCTAAAACGAGACTGAGGCGGGACAGAACAGACAAGATACGCGGGGAGCTGAAGGAGGAAAAGGGCCAGGGTGGCTGCAGCCTGGTGAACAGGGGGTGCATGGCCAGAGGTGGAAACGGGTGTACCCAGTAAAGCTGGAAGGTTAAACGTTGTCCTCTGAGAAATGAGCCGCCACAGAAGGCTCAGTAGAGGTGACACAACCTGCTCCTCTAGGGGTGGGGAAGAGGGCTTGGGGGCGGGGCATGTTGGGAGAATGGAGAATTACAAAGCCATTACGAGAAGCTGAATGGTAGTGGCTGTGGCAATGGACTAGGACAGATTATATTCGTATTTTAAAGACGCTCCGACGTCTCTGTCCCCTGGCAGTCCCCTTGCACTTCTTTAGCGTAATACCTAACTTTCCTGGTTGTCATGGAGACGAAATAAATATGAATATTAAGTTTTAGTACGTAGAGGAGGTACTTAACAAAAGTAGGTTTTACCATTTTCAATTGAAAGTAAATTCACACCCATGAAAATATTGAATCTTCTTGTGCACAAAACAACCTTAGCACCAGCGCGCAGCACCTCTCGTTACAACGCCAAGTGTGGCGTGAGCAGGCTGATTGGAGCAAGAGAGGAAGCGACACCCCCTATTGGCCTGTCGCGTGATCTCTGGATGTGCCGAATGAACCAATTTCGTACCTGCCTTCCTTTTTTCCGGTGCCTCTATTGTTTTAACTAGGTAAGAAAGTTGTTCTAATGTCAATGAAATCGTCTTTGGGGCTTTGTTTTCGCCGTGGCAGCAAACCTTAGAAGAAAGCACTTGGGTTTTAGAAATGAAGCTGATCCAAGTCTGATGCTGGGCCTCCGTTTTATTGGGGAGAATCATACCTAACTTTTCTGGTTGTCATGGAGACTAAATAAATATGCATAGAAGTTTTAGCATATAAAGGAGATACTGAAAAAAATGTAGATTTTTACCACTTTTAATTTAAAATAAATTGACACCCATGAAAATATTGGTTATTCTTGTGCACAGAAACTTAAAACGATGCTTTGATACATCCAATCACTTTCTAATTCCGGTTTTCTCTTGTTATTACCTCTCTCCTTTCTTTCTAAGAAAGTGAGTTTGGGCAGTTGCTCTAATTGGTTTGACTCTCTGAGCCATGAATGAAGCAAAGATAATTAGGGGCATTGTTTACCAGTGAGGAATTCATAGGGTGAGGCAGGTGGGCTCCCAGGGGTGACCTTTTCATCCCAGTGAATACCTTGATAGGAATGGAATTATCTATTCTGCCCAGAATTCTGAGCCAGATAAGGGGAGAGATTTAGGATCTGATAACAAGGAGGAAACAGAAAGAGCAGCTGGATACTGTTGCTTTCATCCTGCCCTTCCTTCCTTGAAATAGAAAATCTCTAGTTAAGAAAAGCATAGTAAAAGAATGAAAACACAATAGATTATTATATATGTGTGTGTGTGTATGTATATACATGTATATGTTTTTAGAGACAGAGTCTAGCTATATTGCCCAGGCTGGAGTGCAGTGGCTATTTACAGGCACAAATATGGCACACAAGGCTTCCAGCAATCCTCCTGCCTCAACCTCCAGAGTAGCTGGGACTACAGTATGCTTTAATATATAAGGAAGTAAACAAGCCTGCTTGAATTATATGCTTCAACCACATAGACTTCTGTTGAGCTCGTATACCTGTTTCAATCTCAAAAAGATCCCATTTTTATTCTTATTTATTTATATATTATATATATATATTTTATCGTTGGGGATTCATTGAGGGTACAGAGAACCAGGTTACACTGATTGCATTTGTTAGGTAAAGTCCCTCTTATAATTGTGTCCTGCCTGCAACAAGTGTGTTATTTATTTATATTTTTTAAGACAGAGTTTCACTCTGTTGCCCGCAGTCGTAGCCATGGCGTGGTAGCTCACAGCAGCCTCAAACTACTGGGCTCAAGCAATCCTCCTGCCTTAGTCTCCCCAGTAGTTGGGACTACAGGCACCTGCCAGGACACCTGGCTAGTTTTTTTCTATTTTTAGTAGAGACAGGGTCTCCTGCTTCAGCCTGGTCTGGAACTCCTGAGCTCAATCAATTTACCCACCTCAGCTTCCCGAAGTGCTAGGATTACACTGAGTTTGGCCCCATTTTGATTTTTTAAAACAACAACAAAAATAGAATCTCAGAACCAAGTTCAAGAAAAATTATACTTGTTATACTTGTTAGGCTCTATTCCCAAACATCTTACGTAAGAAAATGTGAAACATCTCTAGGGAAGGGCCTCCCACACTTGCCATTCAGTCTTTCTTTATTTTTCATATCTTACTGCAAGTTATGCTTATATTACCAGCTCTTCTGTGAAAACAGATAAGCTGGTCAGGGCCTGCCTTATTTTATATATAAAATATGTGTTCTATCTTGCTTAGGTAAGACAGAATGTAAACAGAACTGTAAAACTGTTTACAAACTCTAAAGTGTTTAAATAGCTCAAAATAGATTCTGGTTCAATTTGATGACCTAATCAATTTTATCCTTAACATTTAGTAACCCTGATTGTGACTCTATGAAGACTTTCTAATGGGACACTTATGGGTGTCCATTTCCTGAATACACTTTAATTTCCAATTCAGTTCAATATGTATGTTTTAAACATTTCCTATATGCAAAAGAATGTAATGAAGAGATAATGAAAATACCTTCTCTCCTTCATTTATTATCTAATAATAAAAATTTAAGAAAATTAATTACATAAACAAAACAAATTGTATAGGTTGATAAGAATGACGGTAGAAGAGGCTCAGAGTGAGTCTACACTGAACCACAGAAAGAGTATATACTCACATTACCTAGATGTTAAAAGTCTCATAGGTCTTGAAAGGAGAGAAAATGGAATTAGAAGGAAAATAATGTTTGTCAGACAAAAAAAAGAAAATTATTTTAAAAACTCAAAAATAGAGATCCCGGGGCACTTGTAAGGATTGAATCTACTTCCTCAGTGAACTTGACCCTGAACACAGAGCGAGCAGTAGGAGCAGGATCTGAGGATTCCTGGGGTCAATGGAAAGCAGGGAAAGTGGAGAAACCTGTTCAGATTTGCATTTTAGAGAGATGGCGCTGGGAACAGGTGGGTAATGGATTTGAAAGGGAGGCTGGGAGCTGACTAGGAGTTTCTCACAACCCTGTAGACCAGAGATAAGGGGACACAGGCCAGCAGCATCCACATCCCCTGAAAGCCTACAATAATTGAAGACTAGTGACCCCACTCTCACCCCAACCTCTGAAGCTGAATCTTCTTCTTTTGTTTTTTTCTTTCTTTCTTTTTTTGAGACAGAGCCTTACTACATCCCTCTGAGTACAGGGCCATGGCATCACAGTTCACAGCAACCTCAAACTCTCAGGTGATCCTCCTTCCTCACACTCCTAAGTAGCTGGGACTACAGGCACCCATCACAATGCCCAGCTAGTTTTTCTATTTTTAGTAAAGGCAGAGTTTCGTTCTTGCTCTGGCTGGTCTGGAACTCTTCAGCTTAAGGGATCCATCAGCTTTGGCCTTCCAGAGTGCTAAGATTACAGGAGTGAGCCACTGTGCGTGTCCAGAATCTTCATTTTAATAAGATCCCTAGGTCAGGATAAAATCATGCACATGTCTGAGAAGAAGTTAAAGGGTAGAAACACAAAACATACTGAGTCTTAGGGTGTAGACAGAAGGAGAGAAGAAAGATTAAATTCTGAATGCAACAGCCAAAATAAATTTGTATCACTTGTATTATTTCCTTGTCTCTAACTCTCTATTGAATTTTTAAAAATTATGTTACTGATACTCATTAGGTAGCCATGTCATCTAAGCTCCAGAAGGGACTCTTAAATGCTGTAGCTCACTGTGGCCAAGTCTTTTCCTTTGTTCTTCTCTTTTGCGGGGCTCAGAAATTTAATTAATTAATTAATTTGTTTTTCAATGTGCTCCCCCCTGGGTGGGTACTGCTTCATGATTAATTTAATCACACAAGTATATTAAAACGGTATTGATGCTATTTTACTAATTAACTATGAAACTATAAAATGGTAAGGAACATTCTCTTTGAACTGAAAACAATTATGGAAGCTAGAATCTTTCTTAGGTGAACATGAAAGAAAAGCAAGGCTGATTATTTGAGTGATTCTAATGTTTGAAGGCAACAAGAAGAAAGAACTACTTTCTAATCCTCAGCTCTGCTAAAGACAAATTATCCTGACTCTTGTGAAAACAGCAAGGAAGACTTCATTCAGACTTCAATAAAGACTTCATTTAACTTCATTGCAGTTAAGTGTAAAGATGATGGCAACCGGGAAGCAATCAGGCTCAACTCTGAATGGAACAAAAGCAGCCAGAGATTTCTAACCTATGAACAGAGCTTCCAAAATGACCTGCCTCTATTTTTTTTTTTTTTTTTTTTTTTTGAGACAGAGACTCCCTCTGTTGCCCAGGCTAGAGTATAGTGGCATCATCATAGCTCACTGCAACCTCAAAGTCCAGCCTTCTGAGTATCTGGGACTACAGGCATATGCCACCATGGTCAGCTAATTTTTTTCTATTTTTGATAAAGACAGGGTCTTGCTTTTGTTCGGGCTGGTCTTGAACTCCTGACCTCAAGCAATCCTCCTGCCTCAGCCTTCCAGAGTGATAAGATTATAGGGATGAGCTCCTATGCCTGGCCAAAAGATAGTTTTGAAAAGCTTTCAAATACTTAATCTGAGTTGGTTCTTATGACAATTCTGGGATAGCCATTTCCTAATTGTGTTTCCCAGGCCTTTCCCCATGGGCAGATTTACAGAACCCAGGAAGGGCTGACAAAGCTGTGCAGCAAAGAAGCTTACTCATTCAACCTTTTTTTCCTCAGATGTAATTGAAATTTTGTGTTCATTTTTATTTTGGATGATGTGGAGGGAAGGTGGATTGCATGGTTGTTTTGTTTTTCCCACAGATGTTCAGTGGAAAGAAAAGAGGTGAGATGGTTGATTTATCCTATGCTTTCATAGGATAAATGAAGGTCTCCATTCAAAAGCCACTCTGGTTGGGGATATTGAGGTGAGAGAAGAGAACAAAGGCTGCATCCCTTTGTTTCAAAAGAGCCCATTGTGGACCCAGTGGCTCCTTTTTGCTCTCTTTAACTGTGTATAAAATTAAGATATAGAGGAGATACAAGTGTGGAGGGCTTCGCAAAGCAAACTGGAGAAGAGTTATATGCTTTCCTGTCTTCGCAAAATTCTTATGTCCAGCTCTGAGACTGGGGATTCCACTGTGCCCTGGGGCATTCGCCTGGGTGAGGAGAGGAGGGATGGAAATTCAAAGCTCGAGCCCAGGAGTTTGAGGTTGCTGTGAGTTATAATGCTATGGCACTCTACCCAGGGCAACAGCTTGAGGCTCCGTCTCAAAAAAAAAAAAAAAAAAAATCCAGACCAATGGGGATGATTAAAGTTCAGAAAAAACAAGAAAGAGAAAAATCTTGAAATCAGGGTGGTGCCTGTGGCTCAGTGAGTAGGGCGCCTGCCCCATATACTTAGGGTGGCAGATTCGAATCTGACCCTGTCCAAACTGCAACAAAAAAATAGCCCACCAAGACCAGAGATGTTGGCGTGCATGTGGAGAAAAGGGAACACTTCTACACTGCTGGTGTAGACCAAAAATCACATTATAACAACAATATTTGTACCAGAATGTTTCTTGCAGCCCAATTCATAATTGCTAAGTCATGGAAAAAGCCCAAGTGCCCATCAATCCACAAATGGATTAATAAATTGTGGTATATGTACACCTTGGAATATTATGCAGCCTTAAAGAAAGATGGAGACTTTACCTCTTTCATATTTACATGGATGGAGCTGGAACATATTCTTAGTAAAGTATCTCAAGAATGGAAGAGTATATCCAATATACTGAGTATATCCAATATACTCAGCCCTACTATGAAGCTAATTTATGGCTTTCACATGAAAGCTATAACCCAGTTATAACCTAAGAATAGGGGGAAGGGGGAAAGGGAGGGGAGGGAGGGGAGAGGTGGGTGGAGGGAGGGTGATTGGTGGGATTACAGCTGCGGTGCATCTTACAAGGGTACATGTGAAACTTAGTAAATGTAGAATGCAAATGTCTTAACACAATAACTAAGAAAATGCCAAAAAGGCTATGTTAACCAGTGTGATGAAAATGTGTCAAATGGTCTATAAAACCAGTGTATGGTGCCCCATGATTGCATTAATGTACACAGCTATGATTTAATAATAATAATTATAAAAAGCCCGGTGGTGTGGCAGGTGCCTGTAGTCCCAGCTACTTGGAAGGCTGCGGCAAGAGAATTGCCTAAGCCCAAGAGCTGGAGGTTGCTGTGAGCTGTGATGCCACAGCACTCTACCAAGAGCGACAAAATAAGACTCTGTCTCTAGAAAAAAAAAATATTGAAATCAAAAAGTTGAATAATCTTTATTAGAGAGGTTTCTAAGTAAATGGAGAGCACTTTATGGGGTTTAATTCCAAAGTCTTTATTCAGATAAAAATTCTCTTATTTAATGGAACTTTTATTTGGATAGAGAACATAGAATTAGGAGATTATAAGGAAGAGGCAGGCTAACGGACTCCAGGAGACCTGATACTCAACATAACTCTTGCTGGAAGCCAGGCCATCTGAGCCCCTGCTCCCTCCTTTTCCACTACCTGCTTTCAACACCCTGCTTTATTGCCTTCTCAAACTCACCAAATGAGGTTTGGGAGACAGTAGTTAAAATATAAGCCAAACAGGGGCAGCTCCTGTGGCTCAAAGGAGTAGGACGCTGGCCCTATATGCTGGAGGTGGTGGGTTCAAACACAGCCCTGGCCAAAAAAAAAAAAAAAAAAAAAAAAAAAAGAAAGAAAGAAAGAAATACTAGCCAAACATTTTCTCTTTCTCACCCTTTCCACCTATCCCTCTCTGGAACTCTCTTGTTTGATGAACCATTTTTACAAAGCCTTGTGTTCAGGCAGTGCCTCATGCCTGTAATCCTCACACCCTAGGAGGCTGAGGCAGGTAAATCGCCTGAAATCAGGAGTTAAAGGCCAGCCTGAGCAAGAGTGAGACCCCCCCCCCCTCTACTAAAAATAAAAAAAAAAAGCCAGGCATTATGACAGGTGCCTGTAGTCCCTGGGGGAGGCTGAGGCAAGAAGATTGCTTGAACCCAGGAGTTTGAGGATGCTGTGAGCCCTGACACCATAGCCCTCTACCCAGATGACAGAGTCTTCTTATAGCCCAGAGATTTCTTTGAGATGTTAGCTGACCACATCTGAACAGAGATTTATTTTTAAAGAGGAATACTAAAAACTAACAATATCATTACAATATCATTTTCCTCGGCCAAAATTTCCTGTCCCTCCTCAAAGGAGAACCTGGCTGGCTCTATGCCTAAGGTTTCCCCTGAGCACGGGGATATACCTGACTGTTCCTCACTCACAGTGGGACTTGGAATTAAGTATTATTCATCAGACTGGAGGCATGGTGACCCAGGACATCTTTATACCCATAGTCGTAAGTCTTCTTTTGTTCTTTATGTTACTGACAATAACTGTAATCCATAGCACAAACTTCAGTATCTGGAGTCACCAAACCCCCCTGCTTTTCATTGGAAGAAGACACATCTGCCTGATGTCCAGCTGAAGACATAATAGGGGAGCACCAAAGACAAAATGACACAATGTTGGGAATTGCTGGAAGCAAAGGGTCAAGAGTAGGACAGAAATAGGATCAGGATGAGGGGGCGGGTCTCCAGAACAAAACAGCTGGGTTTGAGGACAAGGTCTGCTTATAGGGGATGGTATGACTAAGATGTGAAAAAAAGCCTCAATGCTCAAAGAACAAATATACAGCAATGAAAATGACAGACTGAAGCGTTTAGTTTTGTTGGGGGCCAGCCAGGGATGCCTGCATGGTACATTAGTTCAGTGGCTCTCTTCTGCTAGTATATAAGATTAACTAGATTTTTTTTAGAGGCAACTGTTTTCTTTCTACCTGTCTGCCTTTCATGACAGCAAAGACTTATTTCTTTCTTATAGAACAAAAGAAAACTTACAACTATGGGTATTTTCTTATTTCTGTATATCCAACTATCACAGAAATTCCATAAGCCTCTGAATTCACTCTGTAGGAAATCTCTAGAAATGTACAGTATGCTGTGCTATCAAAAAGTATTATATAAAAAGAAGCTATTATTAGACTTTGGTTTTTGGGAAGATAGCATAGACATACTTTTCCTTCCTCCTTCCACTAAGTTTAACTAAAAATTCAGGAGTTGCATATAATGTAAACATAAGAAGATGTTAGGAGGACAGAAGGCAGGCTGCCTGGAGACATTGGGACCTGAGAACTGACATGGTGGTGAATTATCTGGGTTTTCTTTTTGCTTTCAACATCCAGACTTGGAGCTGAAGAAGCCTACAACTAGCAGACACCAATGGGCACAGACAAAATAAAAACACAAACAAAGCCAACAAAACCCAGCTCTCCCTAGTCAAATTACTAGAAAAGGTTTGGCACAGCAAGGCAGAAAACTTTTTCTTTTCTTATTTTTCTTTTCTTTTATTTATCTTTTTTTTTTTTTTTTTTTTTTTGAGACTGAGTCTCATACCCTATTGCCCTGGGTAGAGTGCTGTGGTGTCCTAGCTCACAGCAGCCTCAAATTCTTGGGGTCAGGCAATCTTCCTGCCTCAGCCTTCCTCAGTAGCTGGGACTACAGACACCTGCCACAACACCCGGCTAGTTTTTCCTATTTTTAGTAGAGAATAGTTTTACTCTCATTTAGGCTGGTCTTGAACTCCTGAGCTCAGGCAATCCACGTGCCTCTGCCTCCCAGAGTGCTATGATAACAAGTATGAGCCACTTCTCCTGGGGCAAGGCAGACAACTTTTAGACAATCAGTGCTCTAATCTATCCAGATACCACAGTGAAGATATGGCCCTACTCTCATTCATATTATCAAAGGCTGAGTGGGCTACCTAGATTTCCACCCTTTCCATGTTGTCACAAAGGATCCTAATACCCTGCCTAGGGTGATGTCAGAAGACCAAGTAGGGAACCAGGACTTTCATCCATACTGGCTAGTAATGAGTTTCACTCCTTGCCCCCACAGTGTCAGCAGAGACCACATAGGCTCAGAATTCCCAGACCTATCTAGCAATAATGAAGAGCCCCACACACCCACTTCAGGTATCAGTGGAGGCCAAATAGGGAGCCTGAACTTCTACTTCCACCTGACAGTTCCATGAGGTAGCACATTACTCTGCTGCTATTAGTTATGTGTCACAGAGAAAGCCAGATACAAAAAAGATTTGAATAAAATGCTATGTCTCATGACATAATATAGTTATGCATCCCTTAACAATGGAGATATGTTCTGAGAAATGCATCATTGGGTGATTTCATTGTGTGTGTACATCACTGAGTATACTTATGCAAACCTACATGGGATAGCCTACTACACACCTAGGCTCTATAGTACCACCTAGTGTTCCTGGGCTATAAACCTGTACAGTGTATTACCACTGTGAAGACTATAGGCACTGTAACACAATGGTAAGTATTTGTGTAACTAAATATATCTAAACATGGAAAATTTAAAGTAAAAATATGGTATAATCTTATGAACCACATAATCTTGTGGTCACTCATGTGGTCCACTGTTGACCAAAATGTTACTCCCCATATGACTATACAAAAAATGTACAGGTTTCAATCAAAATCATTTGTCATAATAAAATCCCAAATTGAATGGAAAAAACAACAGATGCTACTACCAAGATGATGTAAATGTTAAAATCATCAGACAAAGAGTTTAAAGCAGCTGTAAAAATACTTCATGGAGTAAACACAAACACCTGAAATAATAACAGCAACAGAAGCTTAGCAATAAAAGATATAAAGAAGAAACAAGTGGAAATTCTGCAAATGAAAAAGGCAACTGCAGTAATGACAAACTCAATGGATGGGCTGAACGACAGAGAAAGGAAAGAATCACACACACACACACACACACACACTATGAGCAACCGTACACACATAAATTTGACACTTAGATGAAATGGACCCCTCCTTTGAAAAACAAGAATTACCACAATTCAGTCAATGTAAAATAGATAATTTGAATGGCTCCTTAGCTATTAAGGACATTGAGTTCGTTTGTTTTTAAACTTTCAGAATGAAATCTACAGGCCAAGATGTTTCAATGGAGAATTCTACCAAACATTCAATGAAGAATTACCATCAATTATACATAAACTTTCTAGAAAATAGAAAAAAACACTAATTAATTTTATAAACCTGATTTTACCCTGATAACAAAACAGAACAAAACAAAACAAACAACTTATAGACCAATATAACTTCTGACTATACATACAAAAAATTTCTTTTCAAAATATTAGGGGTGCACATGATTTGTTTACATACTTTTGTACAGATTGAGTCAAAGTTATAAGTGTGCCTTTCATCCAGACAGTGTGCACTGTACCCAAAAGGTATGAATTTACCCAGGCCTTCTACCTCCTCCCCCACTTGATTTTCATAGAGATTTACTTCTATATGTGCCCTCAGTGTTGATCAATTTGTTCCAGTTTGGTATTGAGTTCATGTGTTTGTTTCTCTATTCCTGTGATGTTTTGCTTAGAAGAATGGTTTCCAGGCCAGGTGCAGTGGCTTACGCCTGTAATGTTAGCATTTTGGGAGGCCAAGGCAGGTGAATCACCTGAGCTCAGGAGTTCGAGACCGCTTTTCAAGTAAAAATAGAAAATTTAGTCCAGTGTGATGGTGCATGCCTATAGTTTATGCTACTCGGAAGGTTGAGCCAAGAGAATTGCTTGAGCCCAAGAGTTTGAGGTTGCAGTGAGCTATGACACCAGAGAACTTGACCCAGAGAAGCAGGGTGAGACTCTGTCTCAAAAGAAGAAGAAGAAGAAGAAAAAGAAGGAGGAGGAGGAGAATAGTTTTTCAATCTGTATATGTTTTCACAAAAGGAACAAGATGGCCATTTTTGTTATGACCAAGTAGTACTCTATGATATGCATACACCACTTTTTATTAATCCATTCGTGTATTGTGCACTTGGGTTGTTTCCACATCTTTGCAATTGTGAATTTGCTGCCATAAACATTCAAGTGTCTGCGTTCTTTTTATAAAATGACCTTTTTTTCCTTTAGATATATACCCAGTAGTGGGATTGCTAGATCAAATGGTAGTTCTACTTTAAGTTCTTTGAGGTATCTCCATACAACTTGCCATAGAGGTTGTACTAGGTTGCAGTCCCACCTACGATATGTGAGAATTGGCATAATCCAGCAATTGTTCTTTTGGGACTTTTTGGTAAGAGCTAATTCTCCCTGGAGCTAGGTGATAATCTCATTGTGGTTTTGATTTGTATTTCCCTAATGATTAGAGATGTTGAACATTTTTTCATGTGTTTGTTGGCCATTAGATTATCTTCCTTTGAAAAGTCGCTGTTCATGTCTTTTGCCCCCCTTTTAATGGGGTTGTTTGATTTTTTTTTCTTGTTGATTTGCTTGAGTTCTTTGTGGATTCTGGTTATCAGCACTTTATCAGAAGTATAGCATCCAAATACTTTCTCCCATTCTGTGAGCTTGTCTATTTACTCTATTTATTGTGTCTTTGGCTGTGCAGAAACTTTTTAATTTGATTAGGTCCCACTTGTTTATTTTTGTTGTAGCTGTGATTACATGCAAACATTTTAAACAAAATATTAGCAAATAGGATTCAGCAATACATAAAAAAATTATATATCATAGCCACATGGAGTTTATTCCTGGGATGTAAGGCTGACTCAATATTTGAAAATCAATCAATATAATTCACCCATAGTAGAAGGCTAACAAAAAAATTTACATACTCATATCAGTTGATGCAGGATGAATATTTGACAAAATTCAGCAGCTGCTAATGAAAAAAACTCTCAAAAAAATAGAAATATAGAACTTTCTCAACTTGATAAAGAACAGTTACAAAAACCAATGGCTAACTTTATCCTAATTGTCAAAGTGTGATGCTTTCTCTCTAAGATTGGGAACAGGTGAGGATGTTTGCTCATACAACTCTCATTAAGCATAGTGATGGAGAGTTGGAACATATTCTTCTTAGTAAAGTATCTCAAGAATGGAAGAAAAAGTATCCAGTGTACCCAGTACTTTTATGAAACCAATTTATAATTACTCACACTTTTTTATGTAAGACAGATCACAACTATAGCCCAGGATGAAGGA